>JACEFZ010028052.1:482500-624958 GCA_014155875.1 Cepaea nemoralis
AGGACAGAAGTAGATGAGTCAGGCCATAATGTAAGTTAATCCATACGCAAACGCACATAAACTTACGTAAAATACACCCCGTGCATAGCGGTCTTGTAGTTCCTGTACCAGATCGTTCACATCTGGCTCAATTAGCACAGCGAGATTATCATTTCCTTGTACAGGCATGTTTGTAATGTTCACATCCACAGGCTATCGTAAAATTCGCATGCAAAGTCAATCTCCCTAAATGATGAATGAGACAAGTAGAAGTGTCATGTCAACGATGCATTAATAAAATTGTGTACCCATAACCATGAATTGTACATAAGTAAACTAAGGATCTTTTCACACGTCTTAGGGCCTATTTATTGTTTTCAACAATATGAAATCAGAATTAGCATCTAAAGAGATTAACAACGCATTAAAAATGAGAATTGTCAAATGTTATGTATATTCAACATCACTGTATGGCGCTGAAGCCTGGACAATAAACAAACAATTACGAAGTCGAATAGAGGCCTTGGAGAAGTGGATATGCAGATAAATATGTCGTATTTCGTGGAAACAAAAGCAATAAAATATAAAAGTTCTAGAAAAACTGGGA
The DNA here is from genome assembly GCA_014155875.1 of Cepaea nemoralis. NCBI lineage: Eukaryota > Metazoa > Mollusca > Gastropoda > Stylommatophora > Helicidae > Cepaea > Cepaea nemoralis. Next base: position 483,087 of record JACEFZ010028052.1, read on the forward strand.
ATGAACAGATAGTTGCTGATAGAAATAATAAAAGAGGCAAGTGAAATATTTTGACCACATTAAAAGACTCTCATAAAAATCGTACTGGGGGTAGGGTTTAAGGCAAGTGAGCAAGAGGTAGACAACGATACAAATAGGAACATAACATCAAGAGATGGACGAACGTCAATCTGATAGAATGTACAATCTAGGCGACAGAGAGGCAGTGTCGGAGATCAATTGCAGCCAACCTTCATTGTGGAGATGGCACCTGACTGACTAATGGCCTTCAGGGCATATAGCCCTAGGTCCATATTTGTACAGACCAGTCCACACTTCGGGGGTGATGTGGTCAATATCAGGTCAGTCGTGTTTGCTCCCCCGGACATTTCCTGCTAGCCACTTCAGGCTGGGTCAGCCTGGGGGTCAGGTCAATTTAAAAACCTGTCTCGATGAGATTTGAACCCCTGACCACCTGACCGGCAGACAAGCGTCTAGCCACTGCGCTATCGCGGCTCCCTTGTTTCTTCTGTGTGTAAATAATATTTGTCAACATCAACGTCATCAACCACAAACAGCTGTCGTAGGCCGTAGATGTTCTGTGTTGACAAATCGACCCACTTGTGCTTCCATATTTCATATCCTTAGAATGCACTCGTATTTTCAGGAGACTCCTGTGAGTCGGCGCTGAAGCTGCGGAGTTCGTGCTTTGTGCGACACTTTCGGAGGGTCGCCCTGTGGTAAAACACCGAGCCATGTAAGAAAACCCGGGTCAATGAGGTCTTTCTTGTGACTGCCGAGTCCATCGACGATGAATGTGGTTTTCGTGGATGAATTTTGTGTTGGTATTCTGGCGGCGGCATTGTGCACAGTGAACCTGTGCGGGCTATTGGATTGCCGAGATTCCTGTCTATTCCACTGTTCACATTGGACAGTGGGGAGCATTTTGTGTGATAATCACTAGCACAGGAATGGAGCATAATGGGGACGACCCGTTGTCCGTGAAGTTGGAACCTCGACTAACTAACTAACTAACTAACTAACTATCCTTAGAATAATCTGTTCAATATCTGTTAGTTGATTACTGCCATGGGATAATTAATCGTCTTACGCGACTTCCCGTATCTGCCTGGACTTATATATCACCGAAATGTTATAATTGCATTATAATATAACATGTCTGCTACCATATTAACAACTTTTACGCTATAACCGTGACACATTCCTACTTCCCATTCTACGCCATCCATGTTTGTTTGGTCCAAACCTACGTTTGTTTGGCTATTGTGTAAAGGAAAAACACGTGGATTAGAGACCTGGTTTGTAATAATGGATCACATTCATATTTACTTTACTTGTGTGGTTCTATATGTTTCTATTAATACAAATGATGCTGAGTGGACTGAAACAGTGGCATGGAAGAATATCATCAGCAGAGTTGATCCAGAACACCAAAGACCGATATCTGTGGAGAGAAATGAACGCCTACACCAGCTGGCAGGGCACTTGATGATGATGATGCTGATGAAATGTTTCTGTTATTATTCTAGAACTTCATACTCTATTAGAGCTGTCTCTTTGCCCAGGGTGTATTTTTAATGGCTGTGGGTTGTTGAAAATATTGCCATTCCAAGTTTTGTATTTACCTTTTATGTTGCATGAGTTCACAGAGGGTAAATACAAAACTTGGAACGGCAATATTTTCAAAAACCCCACAGTCATTAAAAAATACACCCTATATAATATTAGGGGGGCGTCACTGTGGTAGCATTTTACTCTGTATGGTCTGAGAACAACACTGTTTAACCTACGATTAGAAGCTTTTGCCTGCTCCGTTCTATATTGCTTCGCATAATTCCAAAATGTTAATCTTATATTTTACTCCTTTACTATAAGGTGCGTTCATTTGAAATCCGTTCGTGCTGCACCGCGCGTAATTGCGTACGTTGAACATGATCATGTCATAGTCATGTGATAAGTACTGACCAATGAATAAAAGAGCAAGTGCTTATCGTCCCATGATGCATAGGTTCTGTTTCTGACCGTTGAGAAAATGTCCGGGTTGATCCAAAATCCGTCCAAAGAATCTCAAAGAGCGGTGAATCAGTTTCTTTCATTTGAAGGAAGTCGACCAGTGGACATTCATCGAGGAATGCAGGCAGCGTACGGTAACAAATGTGTGTCGAAAACAACAGTGACAGACTGGGCACGAATGTTTAGGAAAGAACGTCAGTTCACGACAGATCTTCGACGGCCGGGTCAAGCGCAATTGTTGCAACAGAAAAAAAACATCGCCAAAATTGATGCAGCAGTACAGATGAACCGTTGTCGAAGCATACGTTCCCTAGCGAAAGAATTTTATGTGTCAATTGGGACAATTCAAAAGGTCGTTCGTAAGAAACTGCAATATCGGAAGGTGTGTTCACAGTGGGTACCACGGATGATGACCGACCACCAAAAAGTGGAACGCATGGGATGGTGTTTGAACCACTTGCTGCGTTACAGAGTGGAGGGTGATGGATTTCTCTTCCGCATAGTGGCAGGCTATGAATCATGGTGTCACAACTTTGTGCCGAGCAGCAAAAGAGAGAGCATGCAATATAAACATGCTGGATCACCAAAAGCCAAAAAATTCATGTTACAAGTTACCGCTGTTAAGGTTATGCTGAGCGCATTTTTTTATCACGAAGGGCTATTGTTGGCCGACTTTAAAGAACCTTGTGTCAACATCAACTCTACCCACTACTTGCAAACACTAGACAAGCTGCGAAAATCCATCAAGAATAAACGATCCGGCATGCTTTCTCGCGGGGTAATTTTGTTGCACGATAATGCTCGTCCGCACGTCGCAAAGATTGTGCAGGAAGCATTAGCAAGGAAGAAGTGGGAAATTCTGCAACATCCAACATATAGTCCTGATTTGTCACCATGTGATTTTCATTTGTTCGGACCTCTAAAAAAAAAAAGCTCTCAAGGGGCAAAGATTTCACACAGATGCAGACTTAATGAACGCGGTAAACACTTGGTTCAGTGAGCAACCACAATCCTTTCTTGCGGGCGGCATTCGCAGCCTACCTAAGCAATGGGATGCTTGCCTGAATGCCTACGGCGACTTCTTCTGACCAACTCATGGTGCATAATTCATTCAAAATGAATGCTTTGTTTAATTCTGCTACACCTGTTAATGTTTCGTTCATGCTTTTGTAATAAATCCATTGGAACGGCTTTCAAATGAACGTCCCTAATATATTTACAGTCATTCCCAGGTCAGGCATAGTTCTAACTCTCCAGGTGCGAATTCTAGAGATTTTCATAAGTAAAAGGAGGCATGTCGTCGATCCAGACACCTTACAGAAGTGTTTCCCAACGTGGGGCCCACGCCCCACAGGGGGGCAATTTGATTGTTAAGGGGGGCAATTCGAAAATGGAAGAAATCGGCTGAATATAACAAAACGGGGAGACTTGAGACTGAAGTTAACTAAATTGGAACCTGACATAAGATCTCTTTGCAGCAAGCATCAAGCGCAAGGATCTCACTAAATTTAAATAATAAATAATTACTAATAATTAAAATAATATAGAAAAATCTTTCATTAAAATTATTTTGTACTTGAATTTCAGTTCTCCATTATATGTTTTGAAAATTTACTTACTGTGTTTGCTCAATAATTACCTAGTGATTTCTTCCTAAAACCTATCATTCAAGTTTTTTTAGTGAACATTTCAATTTTTGAATATTAAAAACTAGCTGACCCGGCCCGGCTTCGCCCAGTCCTTGGTGGGGAGCATCTCATTTAATTCATATAAGTAGTCATATAAGTTCCCGTTCCCGTTTGTCTGTCTGTCTGTCTGTCTGTCTGACCCGGTCCGGCATCGCCCAGTCCTTGGTGGGGAGCATCTCATTTAATTCATATAAGTAGTCATATAAGTTCCCGTTCCCGTTACCGACTATCTGTCTGTCTGTCTGTCTGTCTGTCTGTCTGACCCGGCCCGGCTTCGCCCAGTCCTTGGTGGGGAGCATCTCATTTAATTCATATAAGTAGTCATATAAGCTCACGTTCCCGTTCCCGACTATCTATCTGTCTGTCTGTCTGTCTGTCTATCTGTCTGTCTATCTGTCTGATCCGGCCCGGCTTCGCCCAGCCCCTGATGGGGAGCATCTAATTTAATTCATATGAGTAGTCATATAAGTTCCCGTTCCCGACTGTCTGTCTGTCTGTCTGTCTGTCTGTCTGTCTGTCTGTCTGTCTGTCTGTCTGTCTGTCTGTCTGTCTGTCTGTCTAATTATTTATTGGTTGCAGTTAGAACAACCTTAGATAAACGAAGACCAACTTACAAAAAGCATTAGAAAGAGCACTTGAAAGATCTTTACATCTTCCCCAACAATTAACTTGGGTAAATGGAGCACCGGCAGCAGCAGCAGAAGAAGAAGAAAAAGGAGGAGTAGGAGCTGGGAGGAGGAAGAGGGAGGAGGAGTATGGAGGAGGGAGAGGGAGGAGGGGGAGGAGAAGAGGAAGAGGGTAGGAGGTGGAGGAGGGGAGAGGAGGAGGAGGAATATAACGCATATGCCTGTAGATTTAATAATGGCTGAAGTTGTTCCATGTCTTCTTAGAGTTGGCGACAGTGTAAAGAAATATAAAATCTTCAAACTTGATAGAGATAAGGTAACTATTATTTATTCATTCTTTAAGCAAAAAAAGATGAGTTACAATGTTATGCATTATGCATTATTTTTATGAAAACTTTGAAAATGCCTTACAGATTGTATCATTATTTATTATAACTCATATGCCGGTACATAACTATGGACAAAGAGTTTATAAATCTTTGAAAACGATGTCACAATATGACTATAAGTTATACAGAAAAGTTATGCCCCTTGAAATAACTTTTACAGAGTTAAGTCCCCTGAGATATATGAAATTATAACGAAAAATGGAAAATTAAATAATATTGGGTAAGCAGCCGATTTCACACTAAAAAAATATGACAGTTGGCTGCGCTGGAATGAAAGGAAGACGTGCAGAAAATTTCATCTCAATCGGATGGGCCGTTCGCGAGCGCATAAAGGACATAGGGACATACAGACAGACAGACAGACAGACAGACAGACAGACAGACAGACAGACAGACAGACGGAGATAATGTATATAAGATAATGTATATGTTGATATGTTGAGGGGGGGCGTGGGGCGTGGGGCGGGGGGGGGGGCAATATGAATTTTAGAAAGGCTTAAGTGGGGCATGGCACAAAAAAGGTTGGGAAACACTGCCTTACAGCATTCTCCGCAGCTCGTTCTAATTCAAATTCAAATTTTCAAAACAAAAACAAAATTTTGAATGGTCTTTTAATCTTAGTTGGCTGAGTTGTTCTTTCCTTCTGTTTAGATTTGTTCATGGTTGGTTGAATGTTGCAGCTAAAGTGTGTGTGTGTGTGTTTTTTGTTTTTTTTTACGAGATAGGAAGCCATCCTTTCTTTATCGTCTTTTACGCCATGTATCGTGGGTTTGTCCTCTTCTGTCCCTTATCCCCCATTGGGGCATAGACACTTCACCACCCCACCCCAAGCCGTCCTGTCTTTTACCTTGTCCTCTCAATATTATTCATGTCAGTCTGTAATTCTCTTCTTCGTGTTTTGCTACCTCTCCTCTTATTTCGTTCGATGTGTGGCATGTTAGTTACATCGGTCATGTGCTTTATGCGCCATTAAAGGTCTGGATAATAGACAAGCGAATGCAGAAGTGCCTCTACCTTAAAATGCCACAGATGACACGCCCGATACTTTACAAAGAATATCGGGCTTTAGAAATCTATAATCATTGAATCAGCTTACAAATCTCTCTACCACGGCAAACCCGGACTTTGCCAATTCTAATTTCGTTGAAAAGGAATCTGTCACACACATGTACCCAAGCGTAGGGGTAATAATAATAATAATCACAACAAAGAGGGAGGGAATGGGTTTGCATCATAGAAAGTATAATATACGTAAATGTGTCTTGTTTGTGCTTCCGTGTCTGCTTCTTTGTTTATTTCTCGGTATTTTATTTAGTTGTTTATTTTAATCATCAACTACAACAGCAGCAACAACAACAACAATAAATCGGTAATACAAACAGCAGCAGCAACAACAACAACAACAATAACAACAAAACACGCAATAACAATAGTAGATCAACAATGGCAACAATAACAACAACAACAACAACAACAACGGCAGCAGAAAGCAGGAGAAATAGCAATGGTCTAAAAATCAACAGTAGCAACAAAACAAAAACAACAACAACAACAACAACAGCAGCCACAGTATACGTATCTTCTGGGGGAATAAATGCAAAGAACATGTCTAAGTGAGAGTCGCGGTAGTGGCTAGACCCTCGCCTATGTGCCGAGTTGTCACAAGTTCCAATCCTTATCGGGATTCAGTTAGCTGCATATCCTTTACAGGACGTCGCAGTCAACACCAGCATTTTTTTGTCTATTGGTAAGTTTACGTTCAGTAGTTTCCTTATCGGGAAATATTTTTTAAAATTAATTTTGGCTTCTAGATCGACCTAGCCTAAGTTTGGTGCCCGAAATATCTTGAAAAGTGAAAGTGACTGGCATGATATTGGCCCAGTACCTCAGAAGTGCCGATTGATCTATTAAAATAATGGTCTAACACTATATGTCCAAGATGCCTTAGGCGTGTAAAGGGGCTCTTCACTTACTCCTTACATGTCTAATTGTTTTGACTGTATACAGTCAACAAGGCTTTTGAATAACGGAGATACAAACAATAGATTGCACGATTTACTGTCTGGCATATTTCGCTGCATCTCGTCAGCTACATACTGAAGAAATCACACAACATAAACTAAAGTTATTAGATAAATCCGTCAAGCTCGAATATACAGATATTCGCACCGTAATTTCAATTGTCTACCACGGTAATTTTTAAGTGACGATCATGTCTTTCTGTTTGCACAAAACTGACTATGAAGATTAATAGTGATCGCTTCTGCCACTTGTGTTAAATGTTGCGTGATTTCTGCAGTATGCACCTGACGCGATGCAGCGAAATAAACCAGGCAATAAATCGTGCAATCTATCGTTATTCAAATTCAACACTGAATCAGCCAGGAACTGTAATTCTGGTTACATGTACGCAGAGCATATAACAAGAAAAGTGTTTACAACATCGACTGGTGAGAAAATCAATTACTTTATGCAGATACTGGCCTTGTAGGTAGTCTGGGGACAGTCAAAGACTAGGGAACGTAAACTCGATAAAATGCTTGTCGAAGTCAAGTGTATTGAGCTACGTCCTTGACTAAACAGTGCAAATCAATTCACTTAATGATTATAATTATCGATTGGCGAGAAAATCAATACAGTTATGCAGATACTGCGCCAGTAATTTTATAACATTGCCATCGATTACCCCTCGATCATGATAAACCCTTCGATCATGATAAACCCCTGGATCATGATAAACCCCTCGATCACGATAAACCCCTGGATCATGATAAACCGTTCGATCACGATAAACCCCTCGATCACGATAAACCCCTCGATCACGATAAACCCCTCGATAAACCCCTCGTTCACGATAAACCAGCTGATAAACCCCTCGATAAATCCCTCGACCACGCTGACCTCTGTCAGGTTGAACATGATTAGTGGTTTAACAGATTATAGTGGGAGGTAGGGATGTGACACAGTTATGGCTTAAAAGTTTTGCAGTAGCAAAATGTTGGCGATATATAAGCCCATGGCAGATACAGGAAGTCGCTTAAGACGATTAATCATCCCGTGTCCCTTAATCAGTTAGTGGAGAGTGTGGTGGTCATAGTGGAGAGTGTGGTGGTCATAGTGTAAGGTGGGGTGGTCATAGTGTAGAGTGAAAAAACACAAGCCCCAATCTTTCAAACAACTGAGCCAACCATTGTGGCATACGGTGGTATTCGATTTACCTGTGTTTAGATAACTCGCGGCCTCGGAAAGCAAAACAAAGACATCATTGCATCTGATTAAGAACACACTAATTTATCCTTGACCATGAATATCAGAAAGAGAGTTTTACGATAAATATATACTAACCCGAGGAGTCAGATGACATTGTGGATAATTCTATTGTTTAAATATTGAGTACAACCCACTACTGGCAACGCCGATCGCATTCTGGTTTTCACACGCGTGATCCGGGACTGTTTCCGGATCCGGTCAGGGATATGCACTACTGACGAGCTCAAATGAGGGCGAAACTCGAGTATAGTGCTTCCATATTGATGTGGATAGGCCTTAGGTTCATACCAGAATGCGATCGGCGTTGCCAGTAGTGGGTTGTGCTCAATATTTAAATTTCAAATCCTGAAACAACCACATAATCAATTGATTATTGCTCACTGGATTTAGGAGGCCTGGTGTTCCTTGCCAGTGAGAAGTCCTGATCGTTCGGGTCCCATCGATTGACGGACGTCGGTCGCGGCGATTGGGCAATCTTGAGCATAGCCTACAATGGGTAGCGTTGTGATGTTCTGTTGTGATAATTTGGTGTGTCCAGTGTGTGCCGCGTGGTTACACACCCGCTTCACACGCGTGATCCGGGACTGTTTCCGGATCCGGTCAGGGATATGCACTACTGACGAGCTCAAATGAGGGCGAAACTCGAGTATAGTGCTTCCATATTGATGTGGATAGGCCTTAGATTCATACCAGAATGCGATCGGCGTTGCCAGTAGTGGGTTGTGCTCAATATTTAAATTTCAAATCCCGAAACAACCACATAATCAATTCTATTGTTTGTCAAAATAGTGATCTGGGTTCAATCCCCAGCAGAGACTGATTTTTTTTTTTTTTTTTAATTTCCAAGTACCTCGGATGTTCCTAATTATTCATATACCCACAGCAGGTTCATGGGACGTGATTGTTTTTTGTTTTTTCATAATCCTGCGGGGGTCAATCAAGCCTAATGGGTACCAGATCGTGTTCTGGATTGTCTGGGAAGAAAGGAGACAAAGAATAGAACCGACTTAACACATTGTGACCTAAAAAATGTGAAGGCCAAACACTTCAAACACTAAAGGCAGGATCTACTATGGGACTCTCTAGACCAGTGTTTCCCAACGTGGGGCCCACGCCCCACATGGGGGCAATTTGACTGTTAAGGGGGGCAATTCGAAAATGGAAGAAATCGGCTGAATATAACAAAACGGGGAGACTTGAGACTGAAGTTAACTAAATTGGAACCTGACATAAGATCTCTTTGCAGCAAGCATCAAGCGCAAGGATCTCACTAAATTTAAATAATAAATAATTACTAATAATTAAAATAATATAGAAAAATCTTTCATTAAAATTATTTTGTACTTGAATTTCAGTTCTCCATTATATGTTTTGAAAATTTACTTACTGTGTTTGCTCAATAATTACCTAGTGATTTCTTCCTAAAACCTATCATTCAAGTTTCTTTAGTGAACATTTCAATTTTTGAATATTAAAAATAATGTATATGTTGAGGGGGGGGGGGGGGGCGTGGGGCGGGGAAGGGGGGCAATAGGAATTTTAGAAAGGCTTAAGTGGGGCATGGCACAAAAAAGGTTGGGAAACACTGCTATTGACCTTTGCTTATTTTCTTTTGTATATACTGTCAACACTTTTTCACAAGATGGAGAATATTCTCGGCGTTTTATCTTTGTCAACTTAGATGAGAAAACCCGTTCTTAAAATAAATATTCAGCGAACCTGCGTCAATTAGCGGACATTGAGAATTTGCGTGGAGGAGGCTCATATACTATAGTACCGATTTCAGCATAGGGCGGGGAATTTGTCTTAGACCCCTTGGTGTTAAGGATATGAGGAGGTTTCACAAGTGTGATATAAATTACAATAACCATGCCATTATCTTATAACCTGTCAATATTGTTGTTAGGGATGTCAAGAGCGTCCAGCGAGTGACATCACGGTCCAGACGAACTTGGTGACGTCATAAGAACAGTTTAAAGATGGCCGCCCGACTTTTGGCCAAAGAGGAGCAGCGTTCTGTTATCCGTTTTCTGATCAGTGAAGGAGAGAAACCTATAGAAATTCATCGGCGAATTACGGTCCAGTATGGTGATGCATACCTGTCAGTCTGGCAAGTGTATGAGTGGCGCAGGAATTTTCAAAACGGCGTGGCATCTGTGACAGACCTAGCGACCGGATCAGGCACACCGAGTAGTGACTGCAGAGTGGTTACACACACGACCAAGAGATGTGTTTGTTTTTTTCCTACAGGAATCCAAGCATTTTATCGACAATGGAGGACGTGCATTGAACGCAGTAGTGACTACATCGAAAAATGATACATTTTTTCTTTACTTTTTCATAATTTATTCACAGCAAGAAAGGGTTTTGATTTGAGGCCCCCTCGTATTATCACGTGCGCCCTTGATCTCTAGGACAGTTATATTTGATACTAGCCTTCTCGGATAAGGGCGAAAAACAATAGACCCTGTGTGCTAGTTGTGCCCCTTGAAAACTCTACAACACTAAGAAAGCTCAGAGGTGGCCATAAGTCTCGTTGCTCTGACAAAATTAATAGGGGCAAAAAAAACCTCACGGGTAGATAGAGCCCGTTGCCTTGGGTGGAATCTGTCTAGAGGAAGCGAACGCTAGACAAATGCGTGGGGGTGCATGACAATGTGTAACGCTCTCCTATACACAGCTCGGAATTCTGAGGTAAGTAGGAACATTTTTTTTCCCAATTTTCATTTTCTCTTCATTGCTTTCATTGTTTCATCTTTTTATTCTTCTCATCCTGCCGTCACGTTTTAATGTAGTCACAGGAGATCTCTGTGACTATATGTTGTGTTTTGTGTGTGTGTTTGTTTGCTGATGAAGGCTAATCGCTGCAACGTCCTGTATGTGTCGTAATTCTGTTATGTAAAACTGCACTACTTTGTGTCATTTTATATTGTTTACATTTTCACAGCTTTACCGCAGTTCCACCAAATTTTATTCATTCCTGGAAAGAGGAAGACAAAGAAAATGTTTTCTATTTTTAAGAAAGGGACACACAGATAAAAACACACAGATAAAAGTCACAGATGAATTCCCACAGATACTAACACACATAGGGAAAACTAACAGATAAAAATTCACAGATAACAAAAGCCTGTTGTTGAATTGTACTGCATACCACTTCACAATTACATATGGCTTCAGATAACCGGGATATTGCACACATTGTAAACACAGTAGGGTTATAAATATTACACACTGTGTGCATGTTACAGCTAATATTGACAGTAGTCAGTGAAGTAAGGTATATTATAGAACTGTTTGACACGTCTTGCCGCGTGTGCTTGTATGGTGATAGCTCTATGTTTGACCAATAGTTATAGGCTACTAATTATAGTTATAGGCTACTAGTTGTCGACTAACAAATTTAGACTAACAGTTATAGGCTAAGAGTTGTAGGCTACTAGTTATAGACTAACAATTTTAGACTAACAGTTATAGGCTAATAGTTATAGGCTAATAGTTATAGGCTAATGGTTATATGTTAATAGTTATAGGCTAATGGTTATAGTCTAATAGTTATAGACTAATAGTTATTGACTATTAATTATAGAATAACTGTTATAGACTAACAGTTAGCGACTAACAATTATAGACTAATTATTGTAGAATAACAGTTATAGACTAACACTTATAGACTAATATTTATAGACTAATAGTTTTAGACTAATAGTTATAGACTATTAGTTATAGACTAACAGTTATAGACTAGTAATAGTTATAGGCTAACGGTTATAGACTAACAGATATAGACTAGTAATAGTTATAGACTATTAGTTATAGACTAACAGTTATAGACTAATAGTTATAGGCTAACGGTTATAGACTAACAGATATAGGCCAATCGGGCTGTCTTGATGTGGTCATTATCACACCCTCCACCGTTATTTTCTAATGTCATTTCCTGGTACACATTTTACTCTGGGTTGGTCCGGTAATCCAGGTTTTTTTTTCTTTTTTTTCTAAATACACCCTGATGCAAATTCGAAGTCATGACCATCGTCTAGCCACTACAGTATCGCCGCGGACGCATATTCAAAGCCAGTGATTCTCAACCGGTGGGGAATTCCCCCCTAGGGGGAAATTTTAGGGTTTCCAGGGGGGGGGGGGGGGGGGGGGCGGGTGGATTTATAGGAAGGAAATACGAAAGGGTAGAGGGACGTTCTGAAAATATGGTGAAGGGGTGCATAGGCCAAAAAAGGTTGAGAACCACTGTTCTAAACCATGGCATAATGGGTTGGGGTTTCTTGTGCCTTTCCCCGCCATCTTTCCTTCTGTTACCAAGAATTATGTCTTATAATCTGGTGTCCATTTTGTGAGACGTACTGGTTAGAAAAGTCTCACAAATACTCGATATGACGAGTCTAGAGTTTCAAATCAAATGCGGGAGATTTCGAAGCAGATCTCTTTGCGTAGATTTAGATAGTATGAAGCGTCGGCCGTTCAGAAAACAATTAAAGACTACTGACGTACCATTATCTAGCAAATCACAAACAGTCAATGAATTCTGGAGTTGATTACGACGTCCCGTAAAGGAAATGCAACTAACTTTATATATATATATATATATATATATATATATATATATATATATATATATATATATATATATATATATATATATATATATATATATATACGCACGCACGCACACACACACACACTTCGACTAGGGTATTTAGGATAAGTGAACTCGCTATAAAACTTCCAGTGCGCTGATGGCGAGGTAGGCGGTTCAACTCCTACATTCGCATTAAGCTTGACTTAAACGTTAACTTCTCGTTTTGAAATCAATATATATATATATATATATATATATATATATATATATATATATATATATATATATATATATATATATATATATATATATATATATATAATTAAATATAACAGTTAAACTACGAAAGTAAAAAGATTACTACCTTGACAGACTGCAACAAACTCCAGCTCGATTAAACGAACACACATTAAAGGTTGGTCCTGTCTAGTGTGTTACCGTTACAGGTGTTGCGATAAGGCAATAAATTACTTCGAATCCTGTACATCCTGGAAGAGACTAACCAATCAAACGGCGTTAGTTCATGATATCAGTGTTATCGTTGAAGAGCCTAGGTGGTATTGTTATTTAGGATTGATATAAAATGGCGAGGGATCCGATTTAGCAGTAAAGCAGCGATGTTCTGTTTTAAAATATAACAAGGAGAGCTAAAATGTAAACACAGAGCCACAAACGTGAACATATAACAAGGAGAGGAAATGTAATCACAGAAGCCACAAAAATAAATATATAATAGGGAGAGAAAATGTAAACATTGAAGCCACAAACGTGAATATATAACAAGGAGAGGAAATGTAAACACAGAAGCCACAAACGTGAATATATAACAGGGACAGAAATGTGAACATAGAAGCCACAAACGTGAATATATAACAGGGACAGAAATGTGAACATAGAAGCCACAAACGTGAATATATAACAGGGACAGAAATGTGAACATAGAAGCCACAAACGTGAATATATAACAGGGACAGAAATGTGAACACAGAAGCCACAAACGTGAATGTATAACAGGGACAGAAATGTGAACACAAAAGCCACAAACGTGAATATATAACAGGGACAGAAATGTGAACATAAAAGCCACAAACGTGAATATATAACAGGGACAGAAATGTGAACACAGAAGCCACAAACGTGAATGTATAACAGGGACAGAAATGTGAACACAGAAGCCACAAACGTGAATATATAACAGGGACAGAAATGTGAACATAGAAGCCACAAACGTGAATATATAACAAGGAGAGCTAAAATGTGAACACAAAGCCACAAACGTGAACATATAACAGGGAGAGGAAATGTAAACACAGAAGCCACAAAAATAAATATATAATAGGGAGAGAAAATGTAAACATAGACGCCACAAATGTGAATATATAACAGGGAGAGGAAATGTAAACACACAAGCCACAAGCATGAAAATATAACATGATAGAAAATTTAAACACTTTAAAAAAGTCTTAAAAGTCGAGAGGACCGACTTCATTGCCCCAGGTTTTATCCCATGTGGCTCGGTCTCTTTCCGTAGGGCGACCTGCAAAAAGCATCGCACAAAGTACGAACTTCGTAGCTCCAGCGACGACCCCCAGGAGTCTCCGAGAAAACTGCACCCGTGAACCGAAAGACGTAGCCCGGAATCGAACCCACGACCGTCGGAGCACGAGGCAGACAGCTTGACCACTTTGCCTCAGGGCCACAAACATGAAAATAAAACCAGTACTGGCACCTTGCCGTCTTTACAGACGATAGTTTGTTACATTGTGCTTCAAAAAGGCATATTAGCTACAACCCATGGCGGTAGGGAATGTGACTAATTAGACCAATTCGCGCTGTCAATATTCGTCCACTATGGATGCATGTGAACACATGGCCATTTCCAATATCATGCACCATCTGACGTCTCAAACGCTTGGTGTGTGACCTATCTGCAATCATTTTCTACTTTGTCTTTATTCAGTTTCTCATCTTTGTCCCCCATGCAACACGATCAGCTGCGACTTGCTCCCAATGTGCATTATCAATGCCTGTATCAATCATGTCCCGCTTACACACATCTTTGTATCGTAGCAGAGGCCGACACCGAGATCATTTACCCATCTTTAATTCACCAAAAAAGATGTCCTTGGGTATTCTACCATCATCCATCCTCCTAATGTGTCCTGTCCATCTAAGTCTACGAAGACTGAGCATCGAACAAACCGTCACACACGTGACAAGTGTGAAATCATTTTGGTCACACACACACACGCGCGCGCACACACACACGCGCACACACACACACACACACACACACACACACACACACACACACATGACGAGGCTTCAAATGAATACCTGAAATGTTATGTTACTCTTTGAGTTGTCCAAACAAGTGGAAATCACTTGGGACTAGGTCTGGCGAGTACGGGGGATGTGGTACACACTGCAAGTGGAGGTCTTCGATGGTTTTAACCGATGCATGGGCAGTATGGGGTCGAGCGTTATCATTTTGCAAAATGACATCTTTACTCAGAAGTCCACGTCGTTTAGATATGATTGCGAGTCAAAACTTCCTACTTCACTCATACACTTGCTGGACTGACAAGCATGCATCAACCTGCTGGACTTTCATTCGCCAATGAATTTCTATGGGTTCCACCCCATCACTGATCAAAGTACGGATAACAGAACGCTGTCCTCTTTGGTACATGTCAAACGTGGGGCGGCCATCTTTAAATTGTCGTTATGACGTCTTCGAGTTCGTTTGCACCGTGATGTTATGACATCCTTAACAACAATATTTACAAGTTACAAGACAATGGCATGGCTATTGTAATTGCTATCACATTTTTAAGATTTTCATTTGAAGCCCTCTCGTATGTGGGTGCGCGCGCGCCCGTGTGTGTGTGTGTGTCACTTGTTTTCCCGGGAGGAATGTGGAATCAACAAGCACATCTTCAAACGTATTATCTGTTGGGATTATTGACTGACTTTTGTCTACACTCCTCCCTTCCGTCTTTCATACACTATATCTCTCTCTTTCTCTCTCTCTCTCTCTCTCTCTCCTTCATAACATACCCTGACAACAGTTTCCTCCAACAATGAATAACCTGTTTATTGTTGAAAACTATGTCAGTTGTATGTATTGAATGTGTATCTGTAGTTGTTAGTGTCTGCTAATGTGATTGCAAGATAGGACTTTTAGCCGTTAGTCTTCGTAGTTTCTCTAGCATATTCAAACGGCCAAAACATCGGACATTACACATAGAAATGGAACGGTCTCACCCTGGATGCTCCTTTCCGGCTTGAGTCTGGACTTAATCCAATTATTGAAAACAATTGTCAATGTCTTATCATCAGAAACATAATCCAATCAAGGTAAGTCACTGAAGTTCAGATATGTCCTGTTTTGGAAAGTAGTATAGTCCACCACTGAATACACATCATCACTGTATATAACGTCTATTTGAACGTCTATATGTTGAACGTCTATTTCTATGTGAAATTTTCTCGTGTTCTTCAATGTTTCTTTTAGGTGATTACCTAATTGCACTATATTCTAGCCTATTTGCTCTGCTTGAATAAAGGTCTTTCCCTGAAGTTCACCAAAACATATTTCTTTCCATTCGTTATGTCACACTCTCTTATTGACTGGTGAGGTTGAATTTGCTATAGTGACATATTTTCACTTCACCTGTGAAGTGACTGATTAAAGTGACCGTTCTTTCCTTGATTATCAACACGGCTTTCTCTGTACAAGAGATGTACTGGTTTATCTTCTTTGATATGTCAGGCTGTGTATTGGAACCTTATATATATAGAATTAATGTAAGTCCCCGAATCGAAATTTATCCGCACATAAGCACTCTATCCCATTATAAGGGAGGATATTTCTTTTCATTTTCAGGACACATAAATCCAGCTTGCCGTCCAGTTTGGTAGCACACTAAATACAAAACCACTTTTCTCCTATTTATATTGAGTGTCCCATCCTCCGTTGATTGTTTGATCTACAATCAAATTTGCCGTAAGTCCCCACATCAAACGTCTGTGAATTCACGTATTGTTAATTGCGCTCCGTGTCGTGTCTCCTTCGTCTTCTCCGCTATTCCCCTACGCTCATCATTCGTCGCCCATCAAAGAGTTCTTATTTCTTTGATCACCGTCTTTCTGTTCCCCGTTCTTCTGTCCGTTCGTTTTCCCGTCGGCCGATACGAGCGGCAGCCACTGACCTCGGCGAGCACCTGTCCATGATAATCGGTCAATAACCTTCCATTTATCCTTCTCTCAGATTGAACGACTCGATTATTAACCCTTCTCCTATATTGCCATTAATGGTACATCCAATTCTATCTGGGAATCACTAAACTATCATCGTTCTGTGACATAGGCCCCCTCTTAAGAGAGTTGACCGCGTCGACTCTTCTTCAATGTAGTTTTGATTCCTATGATCCACCATCCTATTCCTCTTCCTCTGATGTTGGATGTCTAGATAAGAAATCCGCTCCTACATTCTCCTTACCCGGGATGTATTCCACTGTGAAGTTGTCCTGTTACAGCAACAACGTCCATCACATCCACCGTGCGTTGAGCTTCTGCGAAGTAGCTATGAACATCACGTGTTGATGATATGATTGGATCCTCACATGGATCAGCACCTCATCCAGTAGGCGACCTCATAGACACCCTACCATACTACTCATGATCACCATTAGTGTTGGCACATCGCCCCTGTACGTGCAGTCGACCTCCTTTCGACTGGCGTAAGCGATGGCTCACAATACAGACGGATCGTCCCATCCTTACTGTAACACTGTTTCCATATTCTCTTGGTTTCCTCCGGCTTTGCCTCTGGGGATGTTCCACCTCGTCCGCGTTGGACCGAGTCGTCTTTCCCAAACCTCCTGGACTTTTGCTTCCAGGACCATCTTGGGCGATATTGTATCTGGTCAGCCAATCTTCTGTTGGAGTTCTGGGTATTTCTCGCCTTTCCCGACTTTACCCACCCCTTCTGAACTTGGTTACTAGGAAAAGTTTCCCTCTTGTCCTTTCCCTGACGTGTGATTTCCCTCCTCCTTTCGTTGGGTAAATCTGACCTATCACGTACTGTCCCATAGGCTCTCCTATGTTGTACTGGCGATCTCTGGTCTTCGTCTGGACTGGTAACCTTTGTCCCAATGGCTGCCATCACCATAAAGTGCGAAGCTTTGCTCCCGGATCTCTCCTCATATTTCCTAATGAGATGTCTAGGGAGATTTTTCTGCTCTTCCCCGATCCGGATTTTGTAGATGTTCTTGGACACCACCTTTTCCACAGGATAAGGTCCTTTCCATCCTACTTGTAGTATATTAGTCTCTTCTGGACCCCATACTTCCACTTTGTCTTCCACCTTAAGAGCTAGTTTCCTCTTAATTCGCTTGTTGGATGGTGCTTTCTGGCACTCTGAACAAGACTTAACCCACCGGCGTACATCACCGGTCATTCCTGGCCAGCAATAATGGCCGGAAATTTTCTGCAATGTCTCTCTAACACCCATATGTCGATTCTCGCCTATGATGTGTCCACTCTGAAGAATGTGAGGACGGTGGGTCTCTGGAACCACCCACTGCTCGTGCAGGTTATCTCCCCTCCCAGCTCTCCGATAGAGTAGTCGATTCTTCAGAAAGTACTGTCCCCGTTCTGGTGGCTCAGCACTTCTTTGCAGCTTCCTGTAGCAAGGACGCAATGTAGTATCCTTCCTCTGGGCAGTATGCAATTCTCCTATCTCTGAGTTGTCGCATAGTGTCTCTGCCTCTTCTTCCTTCCCTTGAGATCCACTGACTACTGTTCCCTTGTGGGCTGGCTGTTTGGGCATACCCAAAAAGACATATTTCGTGCCAATGATCATTGGGAATAGGGAGTCAGCTAATACAGCCGCAGGAATAATGCCCGTGACGTACCTGGATTTAATCTCCACCTTGGCGATTGGCAGCGTCATGGTAACAGCACTTCTCATTGCCGGCTGTATTTCTATGGTCTCCCCTGTAAGTTGGTCTGGGCTTACTAGGCTGGCATCTACCACCGCTTCCCCATCCAAACCGGTATCGTAGAGACAAACAACCTGCTGGCCATTGACTTCAATCAGTTCGACCACAGGTGGCCTCTCTTGGTCCGGAGTGTCTTCCATCTCCTTGACCGTTTCCTTGCCTTCCTCTTTTGATTCCTCGAGGTTGGTTATGCAATTGGCGTCTTCTGCCTTGCATCTGCCGTCCACAGTATTATGTGTTGTCGACTGGCAGTGTGTGCACCATGTTCCCTTCCTAGGTTTCCGTGTGTCCTTTTTGTTCCTTTCTCCTTCGCCGACCTCAGCCTTGTCTGTGATCACCGTCGTAGGAATCACTTTGCATGCTGCGAAGTAAGAACTTTTAGGTTTCGATCTGCAGTCCTTCGTGTTATGAGATGGCACCTTGCAGAATGAACACCACTTCTCGGACCACTGTCGTTTCGCTGGAGAATTCGAGGTGTTCTGGTTTCCTTCCTTCCCCTTCTCTGAACTCTCTATTTACGCCTTTATATAAGGTTCCACTTTTTCTCCTTCCCAGTTTTTAGGTTTCTTTTTCTCTTGTTTCTCCTGACCTTTGGTTTGACTACTGAGTTCCGCAGCCTCCCCATGTACCTCTACGAATCGTTCCGCCAGCTTATTCACAACATCAATCCGTTCCGCCCCTTGTTCTCCCAAGAAGGTTCTGAGAGGTTTCGACATTTGCTTTCGCATCTGGTCGACCACCATCATCTCTTCGAGACTCTCATAATCCCTCTTGAATTCTGCCAAGTCCATCCATTTCTGGAGATAGGATTTCAGCCTCAGACTGTAGGCGGCGAATAGCTCTCCCGGCTCTCTTCTAGACGATCTAAACATCTTCCTATACGTTTGTGATGTGACTTCATAATGCTTCATCAAAGCGGCTTTTAATTCCTCGTACTGATTTTCATGTCCTGGTGGTAGGCGTGTGTAGACCTCGTACCCTGAACCACGTAAAGCCTGGGATAATTTAAGAGCCCATCGGCTTCTATCCAGTCCCATAGCGACTGCCATAGCCTCGAACCGATTCGCAAAGTTGTCAAATTTTTCTTTAGACTCCTCATAAACAGCTAAGGGAAACTTCATTGCATGGTAGCTAGATCCACTCATGTTGGTTGCACCATGTATCGATGATCCGCCTTCCGCGCCATCTATTTCTCCCTTAGTTTGTGTTTTGAGTTCCATCTCTTTCATGCGGTATTCATGTTCCCGTATCTTGTTGGCCTCTTCCGCGTCCAACCTCTTTTTGGTCTGCTCCACTTCAGCATCCAACCGCTTGTTGATTTGTTCCATTTCCATGCGTTTCAATTCCAACTCAGCCTTCCGATCTTCTCGTTCCGCTTGACGAATTTCCCTCTCTCTTTCCTGTATGTAATCAGTTAGTTCCGAACCAGCTAAACCAATCGCCTCCCCGTTGGCCCTTAGTTCTGCTGTAGTTACTTTAGGAGTTGCCATATTAAAGAAGGTAAGTCAGCAGATAGAGTAAAGACACTTCAAGGCAGTAAGGAAATGCTCACTATAGAAATATATTCTATTAGAAATCTCTATTATCTACGTCTATTTAATATTATAAATCTACAACACCACACAGTACATCACAACCACTCTGTCATCCACAAGAGGAGATATAGGATAAAGACTTATGTAGACGTGTGACCGTGTGACTAGGTATGTAATGTGTCTTACCACCTATCCACATTCACCCTGTCTGGAACTTTCTCACTGTAAAGTCACCAGCGTTAATGAAATGTTTCCACCATAAATGTAATGGCACCATATATCCAATGGACGTCCTTCCATTAAAAGTCATCAATGTATACTTATATTTATTCCAATCAGTATGTCCCAACATGCAGGTACTCCGCTATGCCTGTGCCTATATGCAGGTACCCCTCTATGCATATGCCCTGTTATGCCTCCAGTTCATATGGGTATTATGTAGTTACCCCGCTCGCTCCACCAATTATGTCACTTGTTTTCCCGGGAGGAATGTGGAATCAACAAGCACATCTTCAAACGTATTATCTGTTGGGATTATTGACTGACTTTTGTCTACACTCCTCCCTTCCGTCTTTCATACACTATCTCTCTCTCTCTCTCTCTCTCTCTCTCTCTCTCTCTCTCTCTCTCTCTCTCTCTCTCTCTCTCTCTCTCTCTCTCTCTCTCTCTCTCTCCTTCATAACATACCCTGACAACAGTTTCCTCCAACAATGAATAACCTGTTTATTGTTGAAAACTATGTCAGTTGTATGTATTGAATGTGTATCTGTAGTTGTTAGTGTCTGCTAATGTGATTGCAAGATAGGACTTTTAGCCGTTAGTCTTCGCAGTTTCTCTAGCATATTCAAACGGCCAAAACATCGGACATTACACATAGAAATGGAACGGTCTCACCCTGGATGCTCCTTTCCGGCTTGAGTCTGGACTTAATCCAATTATTGAAAACAATTGTCAATGTCTTATCATCAGAAACATAATCCAATCAAGGTAAGTCACTGAAGTTCAGATATGTCCTGTTTTGGAAAGTAGTATAGTCCACCACTGAATACACATCATCACTGTATATAAATGTCTATTTCTATGTGAAATTTTCTCGTGTTCTTCAATGTTTCTTTTAGGTGATTACCTAATTGCACTATATTCTAGCCTATTTGCTCTGCTTGAATAAAGGTCTTTCCCTGAAGTTCACCAAAACATATTTCTTTCCATTCGTTATGTCACCCCCTCTTATTGACTGGTGAGGTTGAATTTGCTATAGTGACATATTTTCACTTCACCTGTGAAGTGACTGATTAAAGTGACCGTTCTTTCCTTGATTATCAACACGGCTTTCTCTGTACAAGAGATGTACTGGTGTATCTTCTTTGATATGTCAGGCTGTGTATTGGAACCTTATATATATAGAATTAATGTAAGTCCCCGAATCGAAATTTATCCGCACATAAGCATTCTATCCCATTATAAGGGAGGATATTTCTTTTCATTTTCAGGACACATAAATCCAGCTTTCCGTCCAGTTTGGTAGCACACTAAATACAAAACCACTTTTCTCCTATTTATATTGAGTGTCCCATCCTCCGTTGATTGTTTGATCTACAATCAAATTTGCCGTAAGTCCCCACATCAAACGTCTGTGAATTCACGTATTGTTAATTGCGCTCCGTGTCGTGTCTCCTTCGTCTTCTCCGCTATTCCCCTACGCTCATCATTCGTCGCCCATCAAAGAGTTCTTATTTCTTTGATCACCGTCTTTCTGTTCCCCGTTCTTCTGTCCGTTCGTTTTCCCGTCGGCCGATACGAGCGGCAGCCACTGACCTCGGCGAGCACCTGTCCCTGATAATCGGTCAATAACCTTCCATTTATCCTTCTCTCAGATTGAACGACTCGATTGTTAACCCTTCTCCTATATTGCCATTAATGGTACATCCTAATTCTATCTGGGAATCACTAAACTATCTTCATTCTGTGACAGTGTGTGTGTGTGTGTGTGCGCGCCCGCGCGTGAGTGTGCGTAAGTTACTAATCTGTTTCTTTGTTATGGACTTGACGCGTGTGTGTGTTTGAATACTTCGTATATGGTTATGGATCAACTCTGCTAATATTCGTTCATGTCACCGTCTTAATCCATCCAGCATCATTTCTCTTGGTCTGCCTTGTCTCTTCTCCCGCTGCTCTTTTCAATTGTCCCGATGTTCTCCAATGCCTCCCTTCTTACCACATGATCAAAGAAAGCTGTTTGTCTCCTTGTTTATTGTTGTATAGAATTATCTAGTTTCATTAGCATCTTCCAGGCAATCAATGCTAGCTACTCTGGCAGTCCAAGGTATTCGCAACATTCGTCTCAGAAACTACAAATCCGTGGCGTCTAAGATTTTATTATCATAAACCATTAAATAAAATATATGTTTTGTTTTGTATGCATGCCACTAATACCCTGTTCAGCTTTGCTGTGTTATAAGTGGGATATGTAAAGTATATTGTTATTTGAAATATTTATGTAGTTATACTTTTGCTATCTCATATTTTGTAAGTGTAAAAACATATCTGTCAAGAATTTTTTATACACATTCTGCTAATCATCATCATTTATATCAGTATTTTGTCGGCTTGTTCATTCTTCTTCTTCTTCTTCTTCTTCTTCTTCTTCTTCTTCTTCTTCTTCTTCTTCTTCTTCTTCTTCTTCTTCTTCTTCTTCTTCTTCTTCTTCTTCTTCTTCTTCTTCTTCTTCTTCTTCTTCTTCTTCTTCTTCCACTTCTTCTTTTCCTCCTTCTGTTCATTCTTCTTCTTCTTCTTCTTCTTCTTCTTCTTCTTCTTCTTCTTCTTCTTCTTCTTCTTCTTCTTCTTCTTCTTCTTCCTCCTCATTCTTCCTCTTCTTCTTCTTTTCCTCCTCCTCCTCCTCCTCCTCTTCTTCTTCTTCTTCTTCTTCTTCTTCTTCTTCTTCTTCTTCTTCTTCTTCTTCTTCTTCTTCTTCTTCTTCTTCTTCTTTATCTGATGGTTCATGTTGTGTGGTGTTGGAGTTCTTCTGCCTCTTTTACTTCCAATCATTCCTGATAATACCGAGGTTCCTCCACGCCACGATGTCAGACTGTCCAGCAGCTTCTCTCTTGTGGTCTCCCTCTTCCTCTCTTTCCCTCCAATCTTCCCGTTGTGACGATAAACTCCAGCTGTCCTCTTCTCATGACATGTTCAAAGAATGTGGACTGTCATTTTCTGATAGCCAGTTCTCTTTGTGAGCTAACTTCTTTCAATATATCTTCACTGATCTTTCTCTCTGTCCACGGTGCTATCATCATTCTTTTATAAAACCACATCTCCACAGCTTCCACATAATCCCCGATGTATCTGCCAATTGTCCATGATTTTCTTCCGTACATCGGGATTGGATCGATATAGTTATTAAGACATGTGTTCCTCAACTCGATTGGTAAAGATAAAATGCATAGAATATTCTTTATCTGGTGAAATGCTGCATTTTCTTGGACTATTCTGCATTTAACGTCCTTAACACATGTGGCGGATGATCTCCAGATGGATTTATCGGACGCGGGATATCTTGCTTATGACCGAGACGTTTTCCGGAAGATTGTTATGGGAGAGAGGTTCTGAAAAGGATATGCTGCTGAATGAATGAACGAATTTTTTTTTTTGGCGCTCGCTTGCTTTGAACTCAAGCGTAGTCCATACACACTACTTATAGTAGTGCTGGGCTGAATTTTGCGTGTGGGTTAGCTTTCCCTATTAAGTGTTCCTCGCCATCAGGCGAACTCACTCCGACTTCAGAGGCACTTGTAATTTACGTCCCCACGTCGAGGACGACAGATCAACATTTTAATCCAGCTGCCACGTTTAGGGGTTGGACCCTTTACTTCGGCATCAACACACTGGATGTTTGAGAACACGCGTTCTTATCCATTCGGCCATGCTGACCTACGAATGAATGAATGAACACATCTTCCATCTGTTGTTATTAAAATACCCACATGCTCGTACTTAAATGCATTGACTTGTTTCAGTGTCGTTCCATTCACTTTGATGTTTTATTGGGTATGCTTTTTTTTTACAATAGTGACAGTTACTTCTGTTTTTCCGTTAATCAGACTAAATTCGTTGTTTTGACTTTCTGTTGCAATTATATCTATCATTTCTCGTAACTGAGTTTAATTTTCAGCGACCAAAACCACATCATCAGCATAGAGTAGAATGTTTACATTATGCCCACCAACCGATGTCCCTGACATGTCTTGTATGGATAGCCTTATTATTTCACTGTACAAATTGAACAGACCAGGTGATAGTACACAACTCTGACTAACACCTTGATTAATGTTTAATCTTGTCGATAAAAATTAGACGTAGACAGTCAAGATTTTTTGGACGTGTTATGAGGAGAAATGGAATTGACAATTTGGTGACAACTGGCAAGCTTGCTGGGAAGAGAGCAAGAGGAAGACAACGGGATATATACCTTGATGGTTTGGCAGTATGGCATGGTCGGGACAAGAACACACCTGATTCGAGACTGGTGACTGTGTGAGATGACGAACCATGACCGCCCACACCAACCGGCTCGGCACCTCATAATGATGATACCCTGTAAGCAATTTTTGTTCTTTTGATGTAGTGTGTAATCTACCCAGGCGACCCAGCCTACAACTGGTACCATGATGATATAGCGTGTAATCCACCCAGGCGACCTAGCCTACAACTGGTACCATGATGATATAGCGTGTAATCCACCCAGGCCACCCAGCCTACAACTGGTACCATGATGATATAGTGTGTAATCCACCCAGGCGACCCAGCCTACAACTGGTACCATGATGATATAGTGTGTAATCCACCCAGGCCACCCAGCCTGCAACTGGTACCATGATGATATAGTGTGTAATCCACCCAGGCCACCCAGCCTACAACTGGTACCATGATGATATAGTGTGTAATCCACCCAGGCCACCCAGCTTACAACTGATACCATGATGATATAGTGTGTAATCCACCCAGGCCACCCAGCCTACAACTGGTACCATGATGATATAGTGTGTAATCCACCCAGGCCACCCAGCCTACAGCTGGTACCATGATGATATAGTGTGTAATCCACCCAGGCGACCCAGCCTACAACTGGGTCCAGAAAATATTATAGAAAGTAAAAGCCGCCTGTGTGGTATTGACCAGATCACTCATCCAATACTGATTGGTCTCTAACAATCTGTAGTTAGGACTACATAGCATATACTCCACACAGCATGTACAATAGCCATGTACTTGTTAATGTCATTATTACCATCATTTGTAAACAGAGTGATCATGCTAAAGAAAGGTGGAAGGGGTGGTGGGGGTGTTTCATTTTATAAACTTTCTGAAGGCAACATTGGCGATTAGTGCGTGGAGTAAGCATATTAAACAGAAACAGAGACCAAGGTCTGAGGGGTGCCAGTTAGCAGGGCATACGATGAGGAATAAACCTTACAATATCAAATGGTTCGGCCATCTCATTAGAATGCAGTACCATCAGTTACCAACACAGGTGATACGTCATAGAAGATCTGATACGAGAGAAAGAGGGCACCCGAGAAGAAAATAGATTGATGACATCAAAGACATTGTACAGTCACACGAAATGACACTGCCCAGTGCAACCAATAGGGAACTGGAACGTCAAATATTACTCTCTGCGAGAGCTTGAAGGCAAAAAAGCAAGATTTCTTTTTCCTTATTTTCTTTTTGTTTTTCTTGTTTGTGCGTTCGCTCGTTTTGAACTCAGGCGTATTCTAACGTGCTACAACTTCTAGTGCACTGGAATAATTTTTGCGTGTGGATTAGCTTTGCTTATTGCCACAGGTCCCTCGCCATCAGGCGAACCCACCCCATCTTCAGAAGTACTTGTAATTTACGTCCTCAAGTCAAGAGCGAGAAGTCAACATTTCAGTCCAACTGCCGTGTAAGGGTTGAACCCGTTACTTCAGCATCAGCACACCGGATGTTTAAGAACAAGCGCTCTTATCCATTCGGTCATATTGACCTTGTAGGATGGGTCGCCCTGATCACCCACTACATTTTTTTTAAAGTGTTAACAGTCGAGAGAATCGACTTCATTGCACTGGGTTTGATCCCATATGCCTCGGTCTCTTTCCGCAGGGTGGCCTGCCGAAAGCGTCGCACACAGCTCCAGCGACGACCCCGAAGAGTCTCAGAGAAAAATGCACGACTTAGTGCGGATTCGAACCCACGACCTTCGGAGAGCGAGGGAAACGGCTTGACCACTACGCCACGGAGACTCCTTTCACTACATCAAATGTTGCAAAGATATTCTTTACAGGCTCTTTCGGCAGTTAATAATTTCTGTGTTTCCAACCTATGGTTTAGGGTTGCTGTGCGGCTGGCCGAGTGGCTAGAATGCCGGGCTCTCCTTCGAGAGACCTGGGTTCGAATCATCGACAAGGCGTGAAGTTTTTTTCTGTCCGGGGCAAAAAGAAAACTCTAACCTGCACAGTTCGCGGCGACTGCACTTGCCATGCGGCTCAAGTCTCTCTCTCTCTCTCTCTCTCTCTCTCTCTCTCTCTCTCTCTCTCTCTCTCTCTCTCTCTTTTGCCCTGGCCATGCAGGGGTGAGGGGGAATGAACATGCTTATAGGCTAGCAGGGAATGTACATCTTGGTGGTAGATTACCTATAGACAAGGGGGAGGTGGTCGTGCGCCTGTGGGACCAGGTGGAGAAGGTGTGTGTTTAAGTATCCGTATGTGGAAAGAATGAGATTGCGGGGGATCGTCAGGGGTACTGAAAGAATCTCAAAACTGAGAGGGAAGACAGGGAGAACTTTTAATCAGATAGCGGTGGGAAAGATTAGTAGTATGACTCTTCGCTGGCTGTTGAACGAAGGGACAGAGTACGTATGGGAGTATCCTAAGCGCAGTGATGTCGGTTCTTAACTCAACTCAACTCAAATGAAGCAAATTTCGTTTTGACAAATTCCGTTCCGACATTTTTAACTGTAACCGCACCAGCGCCGTCTATCGCTGTTGGGTTAAACTTCCGGTATGCGGAGACAAGAAGTCGTTGTGTGTTATTGAGTGCATCAACGTTGTTATTCTTGTCTTCACTTGCATAGTTTCTTATTGTTTTACACTATTATCGCAGCATTTATGTCTATCATGGAAGTAGGCACCGAGATCAGCCAGAAGATTCGTTCTGCTATCAAAGCTAAACTTCTGGAACTTGGTTCGTACGTGGACGACGAGTTACCCGATTATATCATGGTGATGGTGGCAAATAAGAAGACACGGGCACAAATGAATGGCGATCTCGGCCTGTTTCTTGGAACGAGCACTATAGCGTTCACAGACTGGCTGCACGGTTTGTTGGAGAAACTACAGACTATCAGAATAGAGCCTGAACCGAGTTTAACCAAGCATGACAAGAGTGAGAAATCGAAGTCAAAAGACAAGAAAAAAGACAAGAAGTCCCACAAAGGGGATACTTCTGGGAAGAAACCTAAGGATAAGAAAAAGGACAGTGAGATCAGTGTGAGTGATAATATAACAGTATTAGACGGTACTGAGACAACAATCACAAGTAATAATTCCGAGATTCAAGAAGAGACTAAATCTGGTAGCAGTAATGATGCCAATTCCCAGTCTCTACTGGAAACTATTAATAAACCTGTAAATAGGGACAGTATTAGTGAAGACTTCGAAGATGTTAGGCAGTTGTTAGTTACAGAGGCAACAGAAGATGAACTTACTAATGAATTAGAAACAACTGAAGTTGAAGTTATACATGCAAAAACCGTGAAAAATACCTCAAAACCAGTTGCAATACCTAGCAAGGATATTATATCTAGTACTGTTCGGTTAACTTCTACTCAGAATCAGAGTCCAGAACGTCGGAGCATACAGAAACGGTCAGAAGTTGTTCGAAAACGCAGAGCTCTAACGTCTATTGTGTCTCCTATCAATCAGAAAGAAGAGGATGAAGAGTATGATCCACATAACCCAGCTGTGGGAAGTGTGGCGAGTGTGGTTCGAGTCACTGCTCGCAAGTCTAGTGTTCCTCCAATGCTGCAGGCAAACAGGTATTGTAAATCACTGTTTATTCTACTTTTGTTCTCAATAAGTTACTATCATTAAATGTCAGAGAGTCCATCCATCCATGTGTCATGCCCATGTCTTGCCATCTCACTCGATCACCAGAGTCGTTGATCAGCTCCGTGTTCCTGTCTTGACTATGCCATGTAGCCAGGCCATCGAGGGAGGTATTTACTTCTCGGTCTTCCCCTTGGTCTCTTACCCTCGATCTTGCCAGTTGTCACCAAGTTCTCCAAGTCATTTCTTCTCATAACATGCCCACAAAATTTTGACAGTCTACGTCTAATGACTCTAATCAGTTTATGATCTTCATTTGTTTCTTGAAGGACTTGTTCAATGGTTTTTCTGCTTTCCATGTTATTCTTTGCATTTTCCTCAGAAACCATATTTTCACAGCCATCAGCTTGTCTGCTCATTGTCCACGCTTCACATCCATACAAAAGTACAGGTTCTATGTAGCACTTCAACTCTTTTTCTCGTTTCATTTGATATCTTTGTATTGGTCAGTATGTTTTTCATCTTGCAAAAGTCTACCTTCGGAATGGCAATTCTTGTTCCAATCTCTTCAAGGCATCTCCCATCAGATGTTATGACTGTTCCGAGATAACTGTACCAATTCACTTGCTTAAGAATATGCCCATTTACTTGTATATCACACTGTGATATTTTCTTCTTCCCATTGACGACCATAATCTGTGTCGTCTTACTATTCAGTTCTAACCCTAGTTGTTCACTGTGTGCAATAACCACATCTACTAAATGTTGCAGGTCCTGTTCATTGTCTGCAATCAAGACTCTATCATCTGCATATCTAATGTTATTGATGTATCGTCCCCCAATGTTGATTCCTTCCATGTCTTCTACTTCTATATTTCTGAAAATATTTTCACTTTACAGGGAAACATTACACATCCCTGCCTCACACCTGTTTTAATAGGCTGATATTGACCTACTTCATTATCAGTTCTGATGGCAGCTTGTTATTTCCAATATGTTTTTTACAAGTCTAAGGTCTTTTCCATTAATTTGTAGATCTTCAAGCATCCTTATCATGTCGACATGTATCATGCTTATATATCGAAAGCCTTTGTGTAGTCAATAAAGCAAATGTGTAGATCTTTGTTTACTTCTATAGAACGTCCAATTACTGTTCTCAGTATCTACATAGCATTTACTGTACCCTTGCATCAGAGAGTGCTCACTGGTTATTGGGATGTTATAATTGGAATATTTCACAGTTATAAGAACCTGTTCTACTGTCCGCTAGTCCAGTATTCCTCCACAGCTTCAGGCAAATAGATTTTGTAAATTATTCTATCATTGTTTATTCTACTTTTGTTCTCAATAAGTCACTAGTATTGAATATCAGAGAGTGCTGAAATGTTTTGTAGAAGCTTTTCTACAGACAAATGTTTTGATTGAAGTCTATCAACATGACATGAGAAACAAAACAACAACAACAACAGACAGATGACACCAAGGAATACTTACCTAGTCAGCAGTAGTCCATTCAACAAAGCTGGGAACAATGAAATCCTTTGACGTTATCTGTTTATGTTTGGTTTGCTGATAAGGACTTTGTTTGAAATGTTTGCTTCTATCCATGTTTTTTCCCCCAGCTGTTGAGCTTCTTAAATCATATTTTGTGTTTTTACTGTGTTACAGTCAGTCATGTATTGTGAATGAACAGTTTAGGAAGAGCTTGGATGCAATGTAATTATGGCTTTCTGGGACGTATGTTGTGTGAATATGTTAAACTGCCAGTTACTAACAAATTTATTACCTGGAAAAGGCTAGTGAACTTTATTTTCAAAGGGTCACAAATTGGGCATGCAGGCCCGTCTTATATTTGGCCCTTCCATCCACTCATCTTTCACACGCCAATTATCTATTGTGTCTGTTCACCTAGAAGATGCATTGTAACATAAATGCTGTGAACTTAATGCATATTACAATGTTATCAGGCAGGCAGACAGATACACACACTGACACCCACACATGTATAAATACATACATACATCATTTACACAAACTATCAGTTATACAACCACTAAATAACTCACAAATACACACTTCCTCGCATACACAATCACACATACTAACAGTGTCAGACTTCAGTATACATTTATGTCAGGTTTCCTTCATTTAGACAGATTCCAACCATGATAGGGTTGTATCTACCCAAGGAGGGTTTCTTTCCTAACAATTCTGCCAGGGCTATTTTTTTTTTTAAATTGATATTAGTCATCTACTGGTTTTTCAACCAGCTCTGTGGTGAAGTGGTTATAGGCGCAGTTCATAAAGTTGCATACCATTTTTGAAACACAGCTGCGGACGATTTGGCAGCAAGACAGCCTTGCAATAGTTTTTATAAAAATGGTATGAGTGCCGATCGTTCAGAAAGCAAACTTACCAAGAAATCACAAACAGCTAAACATTTCTGGGGTTGACTGCTACGTCCAATAAAGAATATGCAACTAAAATGTGTTCTTCTATTCCTCAGGTTGCTTCTAATGAAGGCAATGTCAGAAGCTGAACGTTCTGTGGCTGCGAAGAAGAAAATTGCCGTAACAAAACCATTGAGCCGTGATGATTCCCCTTC
Organism: Cepaea nemoralis; assembly: GCA_014155875.1. Classification (NCBI taxonomy): domain Eukaryota; kingdom Metazoa; phylum Mollusca; class Gastropoda; order Stylommatophora; family Helicidae; genus Cepaea; species Cepaea nemoralis. The sequence goes on from JACEFZ010028052.1 coordinate 513,899, forward strand.
GGAAGTCTACTCTCCAAAAAGAAAACGGGATAAGTCTCAAGACCAGGATAGCCCACCTCCGTATATTCCATCGAAAAAAGACTCCATTGGTCGTCATAGCAACAGCGGTAGTGGCTCTCAGCATGGTGAGGTGCGTGTTCTGTCACGCAATGATGCCAGACATATGATCAACAAAGATGGTGGTCGCGAGCTGACGGCCAAATCTTATCGTGAGGTTGTGCGAACAACTGGGTATGATCGAGATTCAGAACACAAGCGAAAATCGTCCAGGTCACCTGAGAAGGGTAGACGGCAGAAAGAAGATGACAGAAATGTTCGGGAAGTCACAAGTGACAAGATTGCCAGGGAAATTACAAGTGACAAGAATATCAGGGAAGTGACAAATGACAAGATTGCCAGGGAAATTAAAAGGGATAAGACTATCAGAGAGGTGACAAGTAACAAGATCGTTCGGGAAGTTAAAAATGACAAGAATATCAGAGAAGTGACCAGTATTAAGCCTGTCCGAGAAGTTAAAAATGACAAGAATATCAGAGAAGTGACCAGTATTAAGCCTGTCCGAGAAGTTAAAAATGACAAGAATATCAGAGAAGTTACAACTGACAGGGGTTCGAAAGGCGATAAGAACATTCAAATAACCTGTCACCTGGCGTCTGACTCTGGATCATCGGTGTCTCGCGTTGAACGGAAAAGACAACACAGCTCGTCACCTGAGCCCAAAAAACCAATTCAGGTAACAGTTTACCCATTCCAGAACACTAAATCCACAGCCTTGAGGTTAGGCAAAATAGTCGTTGAAAGAAATAATTCAGAAGGTGACGACAGAGAAAGTGCTGATGCAAGAGGAAGCCATGCAGTAACAGGCTCCAGCCAAAGGGATGCTAGAGAAGACATCATTGCCAAGGCAGCTCAGTCAAAATCAAAGGAGGGCCTCTTTCAGAAACCTAGCGGTGGCCCTGTTATTTCGAGTGCAGGTAAGGAGGCTTTTCAGAAACAGTGTGAGGCTGCGGTAATTTCCGTTCGGGCAGCACAGACGAGTGCCAGGGTCAAGAGAAAGATGAGTCCCGACAGCAGGGTTGTGGAGTGTGATACCCAGAATAGCGAAGATGTACAAGTTGAAGACGATTCACGGCAACACAAAGAGGAGAAGAAAGTTGAGATGCTGACTTCAGAGAAGCAACAGCCTTCTGCAGAAACTCTGGATGAGGCAGATAAAAGTCTTGATAGTGTTGCAGATGATGACGATGATCTGTCAAAGATGATTGATGAAGATCTAGGCCCAGAACTCCTTCACGACACAAATGGTGATGATTTCAATTTAGACTTAGATATTGATGAAGATTTGAGCAATGTTATGGGAGTCGCTGAAAATGAACCTACAGGTTCAGGTGTACCTGAAAGCACCAAGGATGATAGCAAGCGTGGAACTAGATTCATAGTTACTTTAGATGGAGTTGATGAAAGACATTTTCAGTCTGAAGGCAATGGCAGCACCTCCGATAAGTTCAAAAACCCCACTGCTATGTCAGCACCAGTAGTTGTACCTCCTGCAGTGACATCAAATACACAACCGATGCAGCCTGACCAACATCTTTACTTGAGTCTACTAGCAGCTCAAGCCAGGCCTGTGTCACAGGCACTTATGCAGCAGATTCAGACTATCACAGTGACGGTTCCTTCAAAGCTGACTCCTCCTAAAATTCAGCCTTTTTCCATATGTCTCAAGGACTCCGATGATGAGCATGATGATAAAGAAGCCAAACCATCTGCTGCCCAAGAAGAGTATTACCAGCAGACACAGGGTGATGTTTCGGCAATTAAACGGGCGAAAATGTCTGAGAGGTGTAGGTTCTGGCCGGCGTGTGCTGCTGGCTTGTCCTGCGAGTACCATCACCCAACTGCTCATTGCAAAACATTCCCCAGCTGTAAATTTGGTGACAAGTGTTTATTCATCCACCCCAACTGCCGGTTTGATTCCAAATGTGCTCGTCCGGATTGCCCTTACACTCACACAAGCCGGCGGCCGGCACTTGCCAGCACCGCCCATGTGATTGCAATTCCCAAGTCGCATTTTGTTTTCTCTACAGTTCCACCAAAATCTAACTTCATGGGGCGTCCCAGCACACAAGGAATGTGCCGTTTCTTTCCCAACTGTCAGAATATCAACTGTGTTTTCCCACATCCAAAACCATGCAAGTTTGGCATGGCTTGCAAGAGTCCGGCCTGTCCATTTTATCACCCACAAGTGCCTACATTCGATAAGTTGAAATGGCAGGCCAGCCACATACAGACAAAAACTGACGTCACTGCTGCCTCACCGACTTCTGTGAAGGAAGAACAAACTGTTGACAAACTGAGTCCCAGCACAACCAGTAACACTGCAACTGTGTCGTCGACCAGTCAGTAGGGGTGTTCTGTGATTGCCAGTCGGACAATTATTGTACCTTATTTTCTTTTGTTGTGTTGTCTTGAGTTCTGATTTAATGTCCATGTTTAAAATGCATAGAGCTATGGTAAAATAATGTTTTGCTAAACACAGTGGTTCAGGGAGGGGGGGGGCTAAATGGTCACGGTATGGTGTCCGTCCTCGGGTGCAGTAGGTCCCGGGTTCAAGCCCCGGTGAGGGTCGAGATTTTTTCACGTAGACATCTAGTAAAAAAATTTCCCCTGGTCTCTGGTTAGTGAGATTGGACGTCCGTGTGTATTGTTGCACACGCCAAAATTCCCTTGGCGGTTGGAAATTGAGAAAGAATAGCCTAATGGCGCATCCCTGACAAAATTTTGAGTTTAAAATCTATCCAAAGTATTTCAGGATCCTCGACGATGCTACGGAGTTCATACACTTAGCTGAGATTCTCCAGACTCGGGCTTGAGTTACGAGTAGAATGGAGCACTTATGGGTTACATCCGTGTGCTGTGATGTTGATCCATCGACTCAACTAAACAGTGGTTCTTTTTATAGTCCATGCCTTATGGCACTAGTGATCATGTCTGTCCACAGCCTTCTGTCTCATGCACTGCCAGTCATCATTCCAGATAACCAGAGTTCCTCATGTTATGATGTCAAACTGTCCAGCTTCTTTTCACTCCATATCCCCTGCCTCTCTTTTCAAGCTTTCCTATTGCCACATCCTCTTGCTTTTTCCCTTCTCATGACATGCCTATGGGATGTGGACTGCCTTCTGATCCGAATTACCAGCTCTCTTTGTGGCTTAACTTCTTTCAAATATATTCATTACTCTTTTTATCCACTATCCAGTGCCTTGCCGGCTGATGTGGACGATCATGCCTCTTTACAAATTACAATCTCCTGACGTCATGGATCAATTCATCGTCATGGATGCAGTTCATCGCCGATGAAAACGGCAGTCACCAGAAAGACTTCATTGACCAGGTTTTATCCCATATGGCTCGGTCTCTTTCTGCAGGGCGACCCGCCAAAAGCACTGCACAAAGCATGAACTCCGTAGCTCCAGCAATGACTCCCAGGAGTCTCCTGAAAAATGCACTCATGAACCGAAAAGGCAAACCAGTCAATCCAGCAACAGCCAGGCCAGTCATCGTTCCGAATATGCAGTTCACGCGAAAAACAACACGTGGACAGATGCAAAAGCATTCTACGTGAAATTCACAGCTCATCAGTGTTGCGCCACGCACTAACTCAGTAGCAGGAGACAGAACCATAGCCTCCTTAGTCGCCTCTTACGGCGTGCATGGTAGATAATAGTGTTACTATTCTTTGCTCCCCCGTATGGGCCCTGGCAAGCACACGGGCGTAGCTTTCCTTATTACCAGTGTCCCTGGCCATCAGGCAAACCCACTCTGACTTCAGGGGTAGTCTGATGAGGTTATTTATAGCAAACCAGTACATACATGCCTTTGATTACAAATGTAACAAAAGATTCATTGGACGAGAAATATGTTCTGAATGTTCCATAGCTGAAAAACTCTAAGGCCATGGCAATGTGGTATCTGAAGAAAGTGCAAAGAATACTATGGACAGCCAGAAAAACCAATAAGTCCTGCAAGAAACAAATCAATCTGTTAACTGATTAGAGAAATTAGACGTAGACTGTCAAGATTTTTTAGGCATGTTATGAGAAAAAATAAACTGGAGAAAATGGTGGTAACTGGCAAGATTCAGGGGGAAAGAACAGGGGGAAGGCAGAGAGGTCAATATCTAGATGGCTTGGCCACATGACATAAGACAAAAACTCAAGAGCTGATTTACGGCTGTCATGTAAGATGGTGAAACATGACCGCCCATGCTTGTGGGCATGGTATGTGATGATTAAATGTTCCATGTAAGATGGTGAAACATGACCGCCCATGCTTATGGGCATGGTATGTGATGATTAAATGTTCCATGTAAGATGGTGAAACATGACCGCCCATGCCTATGGGCATGGTATGTGATGATTAAATGTTCCATGATTCAAATTTGTATGTTGCTACAGGAAAACAAAACATTCTCGCTCATATTTGTTCACTGATGTGCCATAAGCTGTTAACTGATTCAGTGTCGATGGATAATATATCGCCACATGTGATCTCCAGTTTGGACAGAAGGACGATATATCACCATACCAGGGTCATCCTGTTATTTGTTTTGTTTCGTGGTATCTTCCGCAATTCCATTGCTCAGTGAACGGAAATTTACACGGTAATACTTGTTGATGTGATTGTGTACCGTGTTTGGTCCAAACCTACTTTTTTTGGCACTGAATCGGTTAATGTTGCTTATACCTATGCATTTCTTCAACCAGTCTCCTTCGGACTACTTTTGAACAGTCCCCATGTTAGTTTGTTACAGAGCCACGGTATTCGAAATATGTCACATTTATTTTCTTCATTGTTGTCATTTTTATTTTACGTTAGTAATGCTGCTGTGTCACCTTTTCAGTCGATTGGAAGTCGTAGTAGGAGTTTGCGGTGAGAAAATGATACAAGGCAGTTTAGTCATCTTTTGTTAGAGAGCCTTTCATCGTCATAATCATATGTCATGCTGATGTGGGCGGTCATATTTCGCTATAGGGAACCTTTGAGGGCATTGAGCTGGCATGAGAAATAAATGTACAGGTGTTGGTTGGCACTGATAAGTGTATAGGAAGGATCTCTACGTCTGCAGTCTACATGGCAAGGTGGTTACGCCATCTGCCTCGCACTCAGTAGGATTGTGGATTTGATTCCAGGCTATGTCGTTTGGTTAGTACAGTTTTCTCGGAGATTCTTAAGGCTCATCGCTGGAGCAGCGGTGTTTGTTCTTTGTGCGATGCTTTTGACGAGACGCCTGAGGGAACAGACTGAGCCATATTAGATAGAGCCCAGTGGAATGAAGTCAGTCCTCTTGTCTTTTAAACTCTTGTTTAAATCCTCTACTCAATTGAAGGCCAATCTATACCTCTATATTTATTTCTAAGGCAGTTTAGCAATATCACAGAAATATATTAGAATGAGAAGCAGTGGATAGCAGAGAGAACAGGAAAGCTACTGGTCATTCTGGAAATAAAAGATACCAGCACATAAATAAAAAAAAAACATCATGTTCTTAAACATCCGGTGTGCTGATACTGAAGTAAGTGATCCCTACACTGGATTATTGGACAAAAATGTTAATCTCTTGTCATTTAGTTGGGGACGTTAATTACACGTACCTCTGAAGTCGGAGTGGGTTTGCCTGATGGCGAGGTACACTGTTAATAAGGAAAGCTAATCCACACGCAAACTTCAGTCCACCACTACTAGAAGTAGTGTTTGGGCTACACTCGAGTTCAAAGTGAGCAAGCGGCCAGAAAAAATAGTAACACTGGATAATGACATGGTCTCCCATACCAGTCAGTAATGCAGAAGAACTATATGGATTAGCATTTCAACACTCTTACTGATGTATTCTTGTTTGTGAATCTTCTGGAAGAGTTCTAACTGTTAAGGCTATTTACAATAGCACATACTGAATGAAGAGGTAGTTTCTGAGACAGTTGTTGGAAATACCTTGGACTGTCGTTGTGGTAGTTTCTCAGACAGTTTTTACAAGTACACTGGACTGTCACTGCGGTAGTTTTTTGGACAGTTGTTGCAGATACCTTGGACTATCATTGTGGTAGTTTCTCAGACATTTGTTGCAGATAGCTTGGACTATCATTGTGGTAGTTTCTCAGACATTTGTTGCAGATAGCTTGGACTATCATTGTGGTAGTTTCTCAGACATTTGTTGCAGATAGCTTGGACTATCATTGTGGTAGTTTCTCAGACCATTTGTTGCAGATAGCTTGGACTGTCATTGTGGTAGTTTCTCAGACATTTGTTGCAGATAGCTTGGACTGTCATTGTGGTAGTTTCTCAGACATTGTTGCAGATAGCTTGGACTATCATTGTGGTAGTTTCTCAGATAGTTGTTGCAGATGCCTAGGACTGTCATTGTAGTAGTTTCTCAGACAGTTGTTGCAAGTACCTTGGACTGACATTGTGGTAGTTTCTCAGACAATTGTTGGAAATATCTTGGACTGTCATTGTGGTAGTTTTTCGGACAGTTGTTGCAGATACCTTGGACTGCCATTGTGGTAGTGTTTCGGACAGTTGTTACAAGTACCTTGGACTCATTGTGGTAGTTTCTCAGACAGTTGTTGCAGTTACCTTGGACTGTCATTGTGGTAGTGTCCTAGACAGTTGTTGCAAGTACACTGAATGTCATTGTGGTAGTTTCTCAGACAGTTGTTGCAGATACCTTGGATAGCATTGTGGTAGTTTTTTGAACAGTTGTTGCAGATACCTTGGACTGTCATTGTGGTAGTTTGGGACAACACAAAGAGTCATTGGGAGGAAAGGTGGTGCATGAGTGGTTATACACGCAACCAAGAGCATTTTTTTCTACAGGAATCCAAGCACTTTATTGGCACTGGGGGACTTGCATTGGACACAGAGGTCGCTACATCGAAAAATGATTTATTTCTTTTTTAGAATATATTCACACACAAAACACATTAAGGTTTTCAATTGAAATTTGGTGTGTCTGAAAAGTTGGGCGGTCATCTTTAAACTGTTCTTATGACACCACTGTGATGTTACTGCTTAAAACTCTTTACAGGTTACAAGACAACGGCATGGTTTTTATAATTTTGTTCACTTTTGAAGTGTCAATTTGAAGCCCCCTCATAACTGCCATTGCTTGGAAGAGGTTAACAAAGGTGAAACATACGCAACTGTAAGAAAAAGAAAACAATGTTCATTGCCAAATTATGAGAAGTGGCATTGTAGAACATTGTGACAACTGAAATGATCAGTGGTAGAAAAGGCAGACAGAGATAAATGATGCTGGATGGTCTCATAAGGTGGTATGAGCAGGTCAACAATGTAATTGATCCACATCAGGAACCAAGATGTGTGGAGAGACTGGAGTGCTTACGCCATCTGGCAGGGCATGTGGTAATTAAGATTTTCTCTGTATTCAGAGTAAATTTCTGCAAATTGCACTAGTTACTTTAGTGGTATTGGTTGCTTGTAAAAAGTCAAGTGAATTATTATTACTGATATTGTTCATTCGTATTACTTTGTTCTAACCATCTGTGATTGAAACTTCAAGAAGTTAGTTTCACATTCACACAATTTCTTTTTGTAATATATTCTCAAAATTGGCTTTAATCAATGTGTGTTCTTTTTTCCCCCATTGTCTGATTATTTGTGTCTGAATTGTCTAATTTTGCAGTTGAAAGGTTCTGTCAACTCGTGATGATTCTACATGATTTTGTTTTAATTAACTAATTTATTCTCCAGTTTGTGTGTGTTGTGTATAGTTTTTCTTATTGGGTTTGTAACTGGGAGCGAGTGTGGGGTGCGTGCATGTGCACACGGGTTCAGTTCAGAAAGAAACCAGGCTAAAGTTTACGCATGCTGCGTGTAGTCTGGTTTCAGTTCCTAGTATGAGTGTGTAACCAGGAGTATGTGTATGTGGGCGCATGCGCATACAGGTTCAGACAAGACAAAATCTGTTTGCTTTTTTTTTTTTTTTAAACACTTTAGACTTTTCTCCCTTGAGAAAGTTCCCTCTAGTGTTGATACATGGCTTCATTGATGTTTTCGTTTTTTTTTTTTTTTAAGCGTCCTGAAGATTGTTTTCTAGGATTGCATGCATGTCTTGTAGTGAATGTGTCATGATCTCTTGTATGGTTTGAAATCGACAACCTTTGAGCATGGATAAACTTTGGGAACAAAAAAAAAAAAAAAAGAATCTGCAGGGGTCAAATCTGGAGAGTTGGGCAGCTGTTGTTTTGTGCTTTAACAACCAGTCACAAATAAGTTATGACCTGTGTGCAGGTACGTTGTCTTGCAACATGCATGCTTTGATTGTCCATGCTTCAGAGAAGAGAACAAGTTATTTTGGTTGTATAATGAGAAGATAGGCATTGGAGAACATTTGTGATGACTTAGAATCATCAACATAACATATCTTGCCAGATGGCATGGGAATATTATCAATTTGTGTGCTGACCTCCGTGCCATTACATAACTGTCAAGCATTTTCTCTCGCTGTCTTCCTCTGTCTCTCTTTCCACTTTCCATTGTCACATGTTCCAGTTTTTGTCTTCTCATTATGTGACCAAATAGGATGGCCTCTTTCTGATATTTGTGATAAGTTGTCTTTGCAACGAAGCCTCCTTCAAAATGTCCAATGAATTTTCAGCATTCTTCTTTGAAACCTAAGTCTCCAGGGATTACTTTGTTTTAATAATTGTCCAGGATTCGCAGCAATGTTAGAACTGGTTCTATATAATGTAAGAATTCTTTTTCTAGCTTCCAGTGATGAGGACTATTCGCATAGAATGTTCTTCATTTGATAGAATGCAATAAAATGTTTTGTTCTGGTCCTTCACTTGAGGATGTAAATTACAAGTGCTTCTAAAGTTGGCCTGATGGCCATTGACACTGTTAATAGAAAAAGTTAATCCACATGCAAAAATCAGCCCAGTGCACTAGAAGTAGTAGAACTTGTATGTATTACGTGTATTGACTACACTTGAGTTCAACAAGCGAACACAACAAACAAACAAACAAATCCAGAGCTGAACTAGTTAGGAAAACAATGTCTCTGCTAGGGACTGGACCACTGTCATGACAAAAACACTAACCACTTTGTCACCACAGCTGCAAAACATCAATAGCAATACCAAAATCATCAACTCGTATGTAATATATAAATCATTTAATCAATGTGACTACGTACAAGAACTGAGCACAAGGAAATGGATTACTCAGCTCACATACAGTGTATGATCACACCATAAATTTGTATTATAAAATCTAAAATAGAATAAAACAAACATAAAAGCCTCATGAATTTCTATGAGATCAAACAGGCATTCCTTTCTGTAACAGATCAGTCTTTGAATCATTCTATGAGCAAGAAAATCAGAATAGTGTTTTTGTTTTCATTCACTCAATTTGTAGAATAGAGTTCTTGTGTGGTAAAGAAATGACAAGTAATACATTCATTTATACGTCTCCATAAAGTTCATAGATGTGTAAATTAGATGTATATTATACTTGATCATAATGTCATGATATTGTGTTACATTTTAGTTGGTTTTATCATCATTACGTATTTCAACCTTTGGACTGTTCATTAAGCTTCCTTAACATTCCATTCCTCAGTTGTCTGTCTTGTGCAACTCAATGTTAATTCCGAGTATGTCTGCATTAATAGTTATTGCATATCCTTTACAGTCAAGATAGCAATCAACCCCAGAATTTTTTTTTTTGGGGGGCTGTTCATGATTCCTGGGCAAGACACCATAAACAAAATATTGCATGATTTCTTGCCCGACATATTTCAGTGAATTTCGTCAGGTGCTTACAGCAGTTATATATCATATGAAGTGAACAAGTGAACACTTGAGCTAACATACTATATCAGTGACTATGCATTTTTAGTATTTCAGCCCAAGTATTATTTGTGTACCCACCTCATATGATATATAACACTACAGTGTGCACCTGACGAGATGCAGCAACATTTTCCAGGCAAGAAACTGTGCAATATTTTGTTTGTGCGTGTTTAAACTCTCCAAGGCCCGGGAATGTAACCTGACCAACAAATGTCTGAAGTTGGATGTGTTGGCTGAAAGGTGTTTACATCGCAGCTCTGCTGTAAACAGGCACAGTGCAATTATGTCTAAAACAACATTGAGGACAAACGCAGAAGAAGAAGAAATTCACTCAGGAAATAGAGTTTTGTATGCCTGCATTGTTAGATCAGTTTCATGCGTCTATTGGACTTCCTCCTTGCACCAGTATTTGTCATCTAGTATTCACTTTGGTATATATTAGGGTACATGGGAGCCATGTTAGTCTAGAGGTTAGACTCTTGTTTGCCAGCCTGGTAGCCACGAGTTCACATCCGGGGCATATTTTTAGTTGAGTTGAGCTAAGAACCGACATCACTGCACTCAGGACATTCCTATGTGTGCTCTGTCTCCTCGTTCAACAGCCAGCGAAGAGTCACACTACTAAAAGTTCCCACCACTATCTGATTGAAAGTTCCCCTGGTCTTCTCTCTGTTTGGAGATTCTACCAGAACCCCTGCCAATCCCCCACAATCTCATCCTTTCCACATACGGGTTCTCAATCTATTCCTCCATCCGGTCCCACGGGTGCACGACCACCTCTCCGTTGTCCATAGGTAATCGACCACCTCTCCTTTGTCCATAGGTAATCGACCACCAAGAGGTGCATTCCCTGCCAGCCTATCAGCCTGTTCATTCCCCACGCACAGCCAGGGCAAAAAATCCATACAATTCTCACAATCTGTGACCTCAGAAGCGAGGTGATTCCACACGAAACATTCCTTTCTCCACTTGACTGAGTCGGTGATGCAGACAATGTTTTTAAAATTGACATGAGCTCCCAGGTCGACCCAATCTAAAATAGGTACCAAGACATGACTGGGGTAGTACACGCGGTGTGATACTGACCAGTTCACCCACTCAGTGCTCTTAGATCTGTACAAATATGAGCCTAGCATCACATGCCCAACACACGTTAATTAAAGGCTCTTTGACTTATTAGCCAGGGCCTTTGTAGTAACCCAGGCAATTTTACGTTTAGTAGTTTGCCACAGCTGAAGGGGTTAACGGACGCGGTTCGCGATCCCGCATACCTGCATTCGAAACACAGTTACGCGTGATTTGGCAGCAGATCGTGTTGTACTGGTTTTTTTACGAAATGGTATGGGTGCCAGTCATTCATAAAGCAATGGCAAACTACTGAACGTAAACTTGCCAAGACATCAACAGCAGCAAAATATGCAGGTGTTGACTGCAAACATCCTGTAAAGGATATGCAAATAACTAACTAGTTTGCCATTGCCTTTTGAACGAGAAGTCAGCATTTAAGTCCACCTGACCTGCATGTGGAACAAACCCATTCCTGCGATCACCAGAGACAGTTTCAGCCCGAGCATGTTTAACCTTTCAGACACGAATGGCAAACTAGTGAACTAAATATTGTCTAGTCAATCACAAACAGCCAATAAATGCTGGGCTTGGCTGCTGTCTGTTCACATGGGACATTGAGCAGTATTTTGTGTGATATTCATGGCACAGGAATGGAACATTATGGAGTGACCCTTTGCCATGAAGTTGGAGCCATGACTAATTCTGTAAAGGATATGCAGCTAGCTGCGGAATAATCAGTATTTAAAAGTGTGAGAGGCCCTTTTCACTGGCCTTGACGAGTATTGGGTATATGGTGCTAGCCTCATATTTGTATAGAAAAACTGGCACTGGATGGGTACCCCTTTACTTCCCAAGACACTTCTCGTTACCCATTATAAGCACCACATTAAAGAACTAAGTTGTATGAAAGGATCACTAATGCAGGATTTATGGAGAGTACTAAGTGCATTCTAGTGAATACAGATGTGTGGGGAAAATGCCAGCGCTGAATGGGGTACACTTAAAAAACCTGATAATAATATAACTAGAAAGTTCTTCCTTTGGATCACACAGTGAAAACAAAATAGAAGAGATATTTATAGATCACATTTTGTTTGTTCGCTTGCTTTGAACTCAAGCGTAGTCCGTAAACATTCAAATATTTCTAGTGCAATGGACTAATTTGTGGATTAGCTTTCCCTATTACCAGTGTCCATCAGGCAACACACTGTGACTTCTGAGGTACTTGTAATTTACACCCCCAAGTCAACCCCTACATTGGTTAGTTGGACTTGTCCTTGACTTGGGGACGTAAATTACAAGTACCTCTGATATCAGAGTGGGTTGCCTGATGACAAGGGACACTGGTAATGGGGGCAGCTAGCCCACACACAAAAATCAGTCCAGCATAAACAAAGCGAGTAAATGAAATAAAATTTAAAAAATTTTTTAACTTTACCAATTCCAGTTAGATACACCAGTTCAGCACCTTCTATCTTTAGTTTATTAAACAAAAAGTATTCCAGCCTGTTATGTCCTGTGTGGAGCCAGAAGACTGCTACTTGTTCAGTTTGGTCCAGTCGGTATTATCCATCATGTTCCTGGTAGTCTGGATGGGCTGATTCCCACTTGGTTCTATAATTGCTTATAAATCTCTTGGCCTCATCACAGGTCATGTCTATACCAGTCTAAGGTAGCCTTCCAACTTCCTTTGCCAATTTGTCATTCTTTTCATTTCCAGGTGTGTTGCAATGTGATGAAATTCATTGTATTACATACAACCCTTTTAGATTTCTGACAGTCCATGGAATGCTGCTCTTAAGTCTGCTATATCTACATTGTTTTTGCTTTTCAAGAAAGCCCTAACTTGCAGTTTGCGGCGACTGCACTAGCCAAGCGGCCTTAAGTCCTGAGGTTCAAAACCCCCCTGCCATATACCGCAAGGTACTATTTAGGCAGTAAATGACAGTAAGTAATTACAGTATTAAGACAACTAACTTTGCATTAGTTGAGTTGAGTCAAGAACCGACATCACAGCACTCGGGAAATTCCCACTGTCAGGAGCTGGAATGTGAGCTCTGAAGTGTGTGTTCTGCCTTACGGTGTGAAGCATGTTTTGATAGTGGCCAGGAGAGAAAGTTGAGGACGTGGTCAAAGTTAGACCGGAGACCGGGTCAGACTTGTAGTAGGCAATGGCACTATTTAAGTTGCCGTCATCACAGTTCTTCACATGCTCCATCCCCATCTTTAACAGCCAACGAAGAGTCCCAAAACTAATGGTACCAGTAGCAGTCTGATTATGTGTCCGTCTCATTTCTTTGCATTAGTGAAGAGGGCTACAAGTTTCTCTTGATTTTTCTGTCAACAGTATTTCTGCTGCAGTTTTTAAGGCCCCCGAGCCTTTGCTCTAATGTTGCTTGAGAGAATATCCAGTTGCCACTGACTGTCCATTTGTTTTCTTGATACATTTTGACATATATCTTGCTGTCATAACAGCCATGGCAATCTGAAAAACATGGTTTCTCGATGGCAATCTAAAAAACCATGATTTCTATGTTAATGACACCTTATTTAAAAAATACAGTTACTTATATAGAGCCTTTATTAGTGAATTCATGGGACTCTCTGTGGTGGGGTGGTTATGCCGCCTGCCTCGCATGCCAAAGGTTGTTGGTTTGAATCCAGACTGCAATCTTCTTGGAGACTCCTGTGGTTCCTTGTTGGAGCTATGGAGTTTGTGCTTTGTGCGGTGCTTTTAGCAGAAAGACACCAAGCCACATGGGACAGGCTAAATTTATAGTAGAAGTGGTCACTGGGGACGCCAGATTTTGTTAGTATGTTCAGACCAATTGTAAAAGGCTAGAGAATATATAACGTGATAGCTGGGATTCATAAGATTAACCTATTGCACATCAAACGTTTCTTGGGACAGATAATTAGATTTATTTTTAAAAGAGAATTCTGTAATAATGTTGTATCCTACTGACTCTCTTTCCGTCTGCAACTGTTGAAGTCTAGTTCCAAGAAAAAGTGCTAGAATGAAAAAGAAAAAACACCATAGATTTATCAAGGTATATTCCAACTGAGCATCGATTATGAAACCTCAGTGACTATTTCATTCATATACACACAGATTGTCAATGTCAGAGGGTTAGGGGCTAGCGACCCGCTGTTTCACAAATTCCCCGACATACTAGGTAGAAGGTACAAAAGAGGCTGTGGGCGATTTAGAAGCAGATTTCTTTGTTTTTATTTCAATTACATGAGACATCAGCCATTCGGAAGGCTATGGCAAGCTACTCAACATAAAATTGCCCAGTAAATCACAGACAGCCACTAAATACTGGAATTGATTACAATGTCTTGTAAAGGAAATACAACCAACTTTTATACCTGCTTTTGTTTTTCAGTCTCAGTGTAAACACAAGCAAATGACCCTTCTACATGCGCTGAAGTATACTGGGTATATGGTGCTAGCCCCATATGTGTACAGACAACCGTTCAGCAATCGGGGTGTGATGTGGCACTACCACGCTGGCCACTTATACTGCCCAGGACAATCGGGGTGTGATGTGGCACTACCACGCTGGCCACTTATACTGCCCAGGACAATCGGGGTGTGATGTGGCACTACCACGCTGGCCACTTATACTGCCCAGGACAATCGGGGTGTGATGTGGCACTACCACGCTGGCCACTTATACTGCCCAGGACAATCGGGGTGTGATGTGGCACTACCACGCTGGCCACTTATACTGCCCAGGACAATCGGGGTGTGATGTGGCACTACCACGCTGGCCACTTATACTGCCCAGGACAATCGGGGTGTGATGTGGCACTACCACGCTGGCCACTTATACTGCCCAGGACAATCGGGGTGTGATGTGGCACTACCACGCTGGCCACTTAGACTGCCCAGGACAATCGGGGTGTGATGTGGCACTACCACGCTGGCCACTTAGACTGCCCAGGACAATCGGGGTGTGATGTGGCACTACCACGCTGGCCACTTAGACTGCCCAGGACAATCGGGGTGTGATGTGGCACTACCACGCTGGCCACTTATACTGCCCAGGACAATCGGGGTGTGATGTGGCACTACCACGCTGGCCACTTATACTGCCCAGGACAATCGGGGTGTGATGTGGCACTACCACGCTGGCCACTTATACTGCCCAGGACAATCGGGGTGTGATGTGGCACTACCACGCTGGCCACTTATACTGCCCAGGACAATCGGGGTGTGATGTGGCACTACCACGCTGGCCACTTAGACTGCCCAGGACAATCGGGGTGTGATGTGGCACTACCACGCTGGCCACTTAGACTGCCCAGGACAATCGGGGTGTGATGTGGCACTACCACGCTGGCCACTTAGACTGCCCAGGACAATCGGGGTGTGATGTGGCACTACCACGCTGGCCACTTAGACTGCCCAGGACAATCGGGGTGTGATGTGGCACTACCACGCTGGCCACTTAGACTGCCCAGGACAATCGGGGTGTGATGTGGCACTACCACGCTGGCCACTTAGACTGCCCCAGGACAATCGGGGTGTGATGTGGCACTACCACGCTGGCCACTTAGACTGCCCAGGACAATCGGGGTGTGATGTGGCACTACCACGCTGGCCACTTAGACTGCCCAGGACAATCGGGGTGTGATGTGGCACTACCACGCTGGCCACTTAGACTGCCCAGGACAATCGGGGTGTGATGTGGCACTACCACGCTGGCCACTTAGACTGCCCAGGACAATCGGGGTGTGATGTGGCACTACCACGCTGGCCACTTATACTGCCCAGGACAATCGGGGTGTGATGTGGCACTACCACGCTGGCCACTTAGACTACTGCCCAGGACAATCGGGGTGTGATGTGGCACTACCACGCTGGCCACTTAGACTGCCCAGGACAATCGGGGTGTGATGTGGCACTACCACGCTGGCCACTTAGACTGCCCAGGACAATCGGGGTGTGATGTGGCACTACCACGCTGGCCACTTATACTGCCCAGGACAATCGGGGTGTGATGTGGCACTACCACGCTGGCCACTTAGACTGCCCAGGACAATCGGGGTGTGATGTGGCACTACCACGCTGGCCACTTATACTGCCCAGGACAATCGGGGTGTGATGTGGCACTACCACGCTGGCCACTTAGACTGCCCAGGACAATCGGGGGTGTGATGTGGCACTACCACGCTGGCCACTTAGACTCCCCAGGACAATCGGGGTGTGATGTGGCACTACCACGCTGGCCACTTAGACTGCCCCAGGACAATCGGGGTGTGATGTGCACTACCACGCTGGCCACTTAGACTGCCCAGGACAATCGGGGTGTGATGTGGCACTACCACGCTGGCCACTTAGACTCCCCAGGACAATCGGGGTGTGATGTGGCACTACCACGCTGGCCACTTAGACTCCCCAGGACAATCGGGGTGTGATGTGGCACTACCACGCTGGCCACTTAGACTCCCCAGGACAATCGGGGTGTGATGTGGCACTACCACGCTGGCCACTTAGACTCCCAGGACAATCGGGGTGTGATGTGGCACTAACCACGCTGGCCACTTAGACTGCCCCAGGACAATCGGGGTGTGATGTGGCACTACCACGCTGGCCACTTATACTGCCCAGGACAATCGGGGTGTGATGTGGCACTACCACGCTGGCCACTTATACTGCCCAGGACAATCGGGGTGTGATGTGGCACTACCACGCTGGCCACTTATACTGCCCAGGACAATCGGGGTGTGATGTGGCACTACCACGCTGGCCACTTAGACTGCCCCAGGACAATCGGGGTGTGATGTGGCACTACCACGCTGGCCACTTAGACTGCCCAGGACAATCGGGGTGTGATGTGGCACTACCACGCTGGCCACTTAGACTGCCCAGGACAATCGGGGTGTGATGTGGCACTACCACGCTGGCCACTTAGACTGCCCAGGACAATCGGGGTGTGATGTGGCACTACCACGCTGGCCACTTATACTCCCCAGGACATTCTCAGGCAACCCATTTTTGGCTTGGTTGGCCTGGGATCTCAAGTCAATGCACAAACATCTGCCTCAGGTGGTGTTCAAACTCATGACCACCAGATCAGCAGGAAACTGCTCAAGCCATTGTGCTATTGCGGCTCCATAATCCCACTGTTAGTTAGATGCATATCCTTTACAAGACGTCACAGTTAACCCCAGCATTTTTGGGGGGCTGCTTGTGATTTCTTGGCAAGTTTGCATTCATTGCCATTGCTTTCTAAACGACTGGCACTCGTACCATTGTATGAAAATCAACTCAAATGTGATCTGCTGCCAAATTTCTCTCAGCTGTGTTTTGAACGCCATATACAGCATTACAGATTGGGTCCATAACCCCTTCGCAACAGAGCTGGTATTCCAGTGCAGTGAAAACAAACTGTTACATGTTTCGATAAATTATCATCTTCTTTGTCTCCCGTGGAACTCAAGGTTTTAAAGTCTCAATTACTCCATCTGTTGTTTATATTAAGTATTTCCCCTGGGCTTGTGTTTACCATTTGTGTATTTGTGCGCTGTTGGCTATTGCATACTGTTTAGTGACTTTTCAAATATGATAGCATGAATGTTTTAAGAAATAGGTAACATCTGCCACTTGCATAACATTATTATTATTCTTTGATTGTTATGTTCTGGCAGGATAAATGACGTTGACAATTGTTCTTAATTTCTTTCCTACACAGAGTTAAATACTTGATGGAGGTCTAAAACATCAACATAACTAACATTTTTTCGAGGTCTAAAATATCAAAATAACCACTTGATGGAGGTCTAAAACATCAAAATAACCACTTGATGGAGGTCTAAAACATCAACATAACTAAAAAAATTAAAAAAAAATTAAAGTCTAAAATATCAAAAATAACCACTTGATGAAGGTCTAAAACACCAACATAACTAACATTTTTTTGAGGTGTAAAATATCAAAATAACCACTTGATGGAGGTCTAAAACATCAAAATAACAACCACTTGATGGAGGTCTAAAACATCAACATAACTAACATTTTTTTAAAGTCTAAAATATCAAAAATAACCACTTGATGAAGGTCTAAAACATCAACATAACTAACATTTTTTCGAGGTCTAAAATATCAAAATAACCACTTGATGAAGGTCTAAAACATCAACATAACAACCCCTTGGTGGAGGTCTAAACAAACTAAAACTATAAACAACAACATAACAAACACTTGGAGGTCTAAAACAACAAAATAAACATGACAGAAATCTAAAATAACAAATAAACATGTGACTGAGACCTAAACACAACACAATTAACGTGACTGAGATATAAAACAGCAAAATTAACATGTGACAGAGACCTAACACAAAATAAACATGTGACAGAAATCTAAAACAAAATTAACACATGACAGAGATCTAAAGCAGCAAAATAAACATGTGACAGAGATCTAAAACAGCAAAATAAACGTGACAGAAATTTAGAACAAAATAAACATGTGACAGAGATCTAAACCAATAAATTAAACATGTGACAGAGATCTACAACAAAATAAACATGACAGAAATCTAAAACAAAATAAACATGTGACAGAGATCTAAACCAACAAATTAAACACGTGACAGAGATCTAATACAACAAAATAAATGTGACAGAGATCTAAAACAACAAAATAAATGTGACAGAAATCTAAAACAAAATAAATATGTGACAGAGATCTAAACCAACAATTAAACATGTGACAGAGAGCTAAAACAACAAAATAAATGTGATAGAGGCCTAAACCAACAAAATATGCAACATAGAGGGTCTCCAGGGTGGAGTGGTTGAGCCTTGAGATCTGAGGGCCACAGGTTAGTTCCCCCAACCTGCACCCTTCAGGTCACAATCGCAATATTTGAGGAAATTCTCGGAGGTCATCGCCAGAGCTACAGAGTTTGTGCTTTGTGTGATGCTCTCAGCAAGCGCCATACCATTCTGCAGTGGGAGACCGATTCAGGTGGGGCGGAACCCTGGCCATTGAAGTCGACGGTCTTGATTTTAGTACTTTTTCAACAACATAAACACATCTGTTTTAGAAACTTACAAAGGCTGTCGGTTTATTACAGTTCTCTGTGCCGCTGGATTTCTGGACTTCAGCAGAAAGGATTTCTCTCTGCTAACACCTAAAGTCTTCTGTGATCGTGCAAATGTCGGCTGCATGTAGTTAGGCCTTGATGTGCCTGTAGCTGGAATCAGATGTGAAAATGGTCAGACACCTGTCTACTGCACCCATGTGTTCATGAGGCCCATAAGGGAAGAAAAATGATTGTAACACTGTAACCTACTTAACTGAATCTCTGCCTTGCACCACTTTAATAACGCAAAGTAACATCCCTTCTCTGCCATATGCCACTATAATGGTGATATGTTGACAGCTCGTTTGTTTTATTTCATGAATCTTCCGTAATTTTAATGCCCGGTAAATGATGTTTTACACCAGAAAAACGTCTCTCATTCGAAAATATTGTACGCGAGGTAGCAAGCATCTCGAATTTGAGCAGAATCTTTAGTTAAATTGTGGTTACTTTTCTGATTTTATAAGTGACAATGCCTTCTGGTTTTTGGCCTTGCATATTTACATTAGATAATAGCTTTAAACAATTTTAGATTACAGTTATTCTGATTTAAAGGACTTTGTGAAAGATTCTAAACTGATAGCACATGGTTAATGTGGTTATTCAGTTAAAATAAATTATTTATAATGGAAAACAAAACCATGAAAGTTTGTCATCATGTCGAATTAGGCTTGCTCTAATGGGCCACACTTGTGCCCCAAAGTTTGCTTTGCCTATCACAAAGTATTTAAGGAGTATGTAAATATTTAAATTTAAAAGAATAATAATAAGAAGGAAGAGACGACAAAATGTTCACAACAGTGGAGATGGAGGGCAGAAGAAGAGACGATGAACTGTCCACAACAGTGGCGATGGAAGGCAGAAGAAGAGACTATGAGCTGTTCACAACAGTGGAGATGGAAGGCAAAGGAAGAGACGATGAACTGTCCACAACAGTGGAGATGGAAGACAGAAGAAGAGATGACGAACTGTTCACAACAGTGGAGATGGAAGACAGAGGTGGAGATGGAAGACAGAGGAAGAGATGACAAACTGTTCACAACAGTGGCGATGGAAGACAGAGGATGAGATGAAGAACTGTTCACAACAGTGGCGATGGAAGGCAGAAGAAGAGACTATGAGCTATTCACAACAGTGCAGATAGAAGACAGAAGAAGAGATGACGAACTGTTCACAACAGCGGAGATGGAAGACAGAGGAAGAGATGACGAACTGTTCACAACAGTGGCGATGGAAGACAAGAGGACGAGATGACGAACTGTTCACAACAGTGGAGATGGAAGACAGAGGAAGAGACTATGAGCTGTTCACAACAGTGCGGATAGAAGACAGAAGAAGAGATGATGAACTGTCCACAACAGTGGCGATGGAAGGCAGAAGAAGAGATTATGAGCTGTTCACAACAGTGGAGATGGAAGACAGAGGAAGAGATGACGAACTGTTCACAACAGTGGAGATGGAAGACAGAGGAAGATATGACGAACTGTTCACAACAGTGGCAATGGAAGACAGAGGACAAGATGACGAACTGTTCACAACAGTGGAGATGGAAGACAGAAGAAGAGATGATGAACTGTCCACAACAGTGGCGATGGAAGGCAGAAGAAGAGACTATGAGCTGTTCACAACAGTGGAGATGGAAGACAGGAAGAGATGACAAACTGTTCACAACAGTGGCGATGGAAGACAGAGGAAGAGACGACGAACTGTCCACAACAGTGGCGATGGAAGGCAGAAGAAGAGACTATGAGCTGTTCACAACAGTGGAGATGGAAGTCAGGAAGAGATGACAAACTGTTCACAACAGTGGCGATGGAAGACAGAGGAAGAGACGACGAACTGTCCACAACAGTGGAGATGGAAGACAGAAGAAGAGACGATGAACTGTCCACAACAGTGGAGATGGAAGACAGAAGAAGAGATGAACTGTCCACAACAGTGGAGATGGAAGACAGAAGAAGAGACGATGAACTGTCCACAACAAACAGCAATTACAGAAAGCTGTTTATTACCTGCTTGTTGTTAGGGCCGAATGTTGGGTGTGCTCACCAAACTCGACACCCCACATTGTGCCAACGGCTTCGGGCAGAGGAGCGCTATTGGGAGGGTACACGCCTTATTTTGATGTGAGGAAACACAACCTACAGATTAAATGTCATGACAGGGCAGGCCAGGCCCTAAGTCTTGGTCAGCAACAGGTCTAGGATCGAAGCTCCAACAGTTAGAGCATGCATTGCTGATTCGGCAGCTCATGCAGCTGGTCTTGTTTCAGATCTAATAGCGTTCTCTTCCTCTGGAGTAAACTAGGCAGGCCAAGCAAGGGATCATGCTGCATGGGTAACACATGGTCTCTACAATTCAGTACAGGCTTTGTGGTATAGGGAAGTTACAGTGCCTTTTTTTTGGTTTGAAGCATAATATAACAAACTATCAGAAACCATAATGATTAATCTACATAAACCAGTTTTGAGCAAACAGAAAGACATGATAGTCCATTTAAAATTACCATGGTAAACAATTGATATTACTGTGCGATCATGTGTATATTTCAGCTTGGAAGATGTATCTAATTATGTTACTCTATGTTGTGTGACTTCTGCAGTATGTACCTGACGAGATGCAGCGAAATATGCCAGGCAATAAATTGTACAATCTATGGTTTGTGTCTTCGTTATTCAAACTATCATCTGACAAGGTGCCAGTATATATCCTTATAGCTCACCAAGACCACCCTGTCTATAAGTACTTGATCCCCTCCTGAATATCTCCCTCAGCATGTAGCGACCGACGACACAATTCCTGACTGGTTGACTATTCTCTGCTTCACCACTTTTGATTTGATATTCTTGAAGTCTGGCTCATGGTAGCAGGTTCACAGCCATCGCTTGATTTGTTTAATCGTCCTGCCTCTCTGAGGGAATCCAGTATCAGCCCAGTTCAGTAGCCCTGCCCACAAATCTGTCAGTTTATTTCTTCTTACACCCACATGGCCTGGCACAAAAAAACTAGGTTGATTTCTGTCTTCCTTGACCTCCTCAGAGACTTCACCCACATCTTCAAGTCCAGCCAATTATCTCCTATTAGGAGGTCAGCAAGGTTGAATGGATGCGAGTGCTCGTTCTTAAACATGTGGTGTGCTGATGCCGAGGTAGCAGGTTCAGTTGGACTGAAATGTTGACTTATCATCCTTGACTTGGGGACTTAAGTACCTCTGAAGTCGGAGTGGGTTTGCCTGATGGTGAGGGATACTGGTAAAAGGGAAAGTTAATCCACATGTAAAAATTAGTCCAGTGCACTAGAAGATGTAGCACGTGTATGGACTACGCTTGGGTTCAAAGCGAGCGAACGTACACACACAAAATAAAATCTCCAATTAAAACACAAGCATTGATTGGTCAATATTTCAAGCCATAACATGATCCATAACATCCCAAAGCAGTGTACTTATGGTGTATAGAGAAATCAAATGAAATATGGGAATCTTGGGTCTAATTGTTAAGAATGTGTCTATGAAATATGAGAATCTTGTGATCCAATCATTAAGAATGTCTATGAAATATGAGAATCTTGGGGTCCAATGATTAGAATATGTCTATGAAATACAAGAATCTTGGGGTGCAATGATTAAGAATGTGTCTGTGAAATATGAGAGTCTTGGGGTCCAATGATTATAATGTTTCTATGAAATATGAGAATCTTGGGGTCAAATGATTAATACCGTGTCTATGAAATATGAGAATTTTGGGGTCCAATGGTTAAGAATGTGTCTATGAAATATGAGAATCTTGGGGGTCCAATGATTAGAATGCATTTATGAAATATGAGAATCTTGGAGTCCAATGGTTAAGAATGTGTCTACGAAATATGAGAATCTTGGGGTCCAATGATTAAGAATGTGTCTATAAAATATGAGAATCTTGGGGTCTAATGATTAAGAATGTGTCTAACCTTCACTATTTTCCTGAACAGACGTTTCCTCAGAAGACATGTGCCGCTGCTGCCTGCGGTTCTGCACGTTATAAGGCCCGGTTAATACGGCCCGGTTCTGTCTGAGCCTGGCAACACTGGGTCGGACTTTGAGTTGAGATTTGTAGGTTTCGTAGCCAGATACTTCTGAAGAAGACTGGCTGGAAGAGCTGTACGAGGAAACAAAACAGGGCTGATAATTACATTCCATACTTTAAATTAAAATTTAAGTTTTGGGTTTTTGTTTTTGTTTCGTTCACTTGCTTAGGTTGTACAAGCCTTATCCTAGTAAATTTAAGTTTGGGATTTTTTTGTTTGGTTTCGTTCACTTGCTTAGGTTGTACAAGCCTTATCCTAGTGGGTGGAAATGCAACCTAAGGATTAAATGACAGGGCAGACCAGACCCAAAGCCTTGGTTGGCAATTGGTCTAGGAACAAAGCTCCGACAGGCAGGCAGACAGAGCGTTGCTTTGCGATCAGGCAGCTTCTGCAGCTTGTCTTGTTCCAGATGTATTGGTGTTACCTTTCCTCTGGAGTAAACTAGTAGCCATGTCAGATCAGATTTTGAAATGGAGTATTTATTAATGCAAACCAACACGGATAGATTGGCCTTGGAAAAACCAAATCTAATGGACCTCAATGATGCCTGTATGTAAATTCTAAGTGAAGATATTCACATTTTTGTGAAGGTGTATCCGTATAAAATATTCACATGATTGCCATGACTTTGAAACGCTTCAATGTGGCCCATGCCTCCATGCGTGCTATTGTCTTAAGCGGATCATACTCTTATATGAAAACTGACCTCAAATATATGTTTCGTCATGTTAAATATAAAAAGATAGTAAATGTATACAAATAAATTATTAATAATCTTTAAACTTGTATTATCTATAACTCTAGTAGTTCAAATTGCCTGCTTTGAACCTGTCTGATTGATAATTCGCGCCGGCCGCCATCTTGGCTTTCCATTCATAAAGACGAAACACATGAGGATAAATAATTTTTTTCTACCCCCATAATTGTCCATAAACTTTCCACATAAATGCAAAAATAGGTGTAGAATTAGAATATACATCTAAAAATATTGTTTAATATAAATACACAAGCTCTAGAAAATAAAAGTACTGACTTTACGGAAAATAATTAACTGTATATTAAGGCCATGATAATTTCAACCAATCACTGTGCACGATGTGCATGGAAAACCCCAGGCGACGTCTGTTATTGTCACGTGATATTTGAATGAATGAATGACGTAGGAAGCATGAATGGTCTTTACAGCAGCCATTTTTGGAGAGCAATGGATAAGTCCGGGGTGGCGTGGTACATAACTTCCAGTTTCATTTCAGGTCACGGCACGATCAAAAACCCTATAAACTAGGCAGGCCGAGAGAGGGATCATGCTGCATGGGCAACACATGATCTCTACAATTCAGCCCAGGCTTTGTGCTATGGAGAGGTATAACTCCATGTTACAAACTATCGTCTATCAAGACAGCCAGGTACCAGTCCTATGCATGCACGACATTAAAAAAATGTTTCGCTGCCTCCATGGGCTGTAGTTACTGTGCCTTGTCAGAAGTACAGTGTAACAATCATATCTTCTGTCAAGACTGTATGGTGCCAGTGAATGGTAGTTACTCAGATAGTCTAAGACATTTGTAATGTATGTCTCAAGAAGCACATCTCCATTGCTTCCAGTCTCTCCCTTAATTGTTTCTTCACATTCCATGACTTACGACCTTACAGCAGAGCAGATTTTATAGTACTTTTCAGGGCTCTCTGACATTCAATGATAGTGACTAACTGCAGAAGAGACTTTTCTTTTTCTGAAATGCAGCTTTTGTTTGGCCTATTCTGTTTGTTGCCAGCTTCGTGGCTTAGAGGTTATGACTTTTCTCCGTAATCTCGTATACTCTCGTCGGTAACGTAATGACGGTGAGAATCAGCAGTGGTTCGAATCGCATCGGTAACTTACAGGGTATGTGAGCCGGCCGCTCAGAAAGCAATGGCAAACTACTGAGCGTAA
Source organism: Cepaea nemoralis (assembly GCA_014155875.1). Lineage (NCBI taxonomy): Eukaryota > Metazoa > Mollusca > Gastropoda > Stylommatophora > Helicidae > Cepaea > Cepaea nemoralis. The sequence goes on from JACEFZ010028052.1 coordinate 538,945, forward strand.
TCTTGCCAAGAGATCAACATACAGCTGAAAAATGCTGGTGTTGACAGCGATGTCCTGTAAAGGATATGCACACACAAAAAAAAATTCTGTTTGTAATCTCTTTCATGCATCTTTGATATAATGTTATGATTGTTCATCTCATCATGTTCCTCTTGTACCTTGCGGTGTCGAGGTGAAGTATAAACAGCAAGAGTGTCTGCTTATGTGCTTCATGTATCAATATTCCCATGGACTCTGTTATTCCCTGCGTCCATTGTTTACGTGGTCGGCCTCTTCCTCTGCTTCCCTCTGATATGTACATCATTGCTTGTTGTGGTATACTGTTAGCTGGCAACCTACTTGCATGGCCAAACCATTTGATTGTTCATTGGTAAGTGAATTTATTAACTTGGTTAAGCACATTTTGGTGTTATCTTTTTATTTGACATAATCATTTGTTTTCATGGGATTCCCTCTCCAAAATCCCACGTCCATGTCCAACAAACTGTTACTCCCAAGGTACTGTATCTATGTCCAAAACAAAGTGCCTTTATCTCCCAAGGTACTGTATCTATGTCCAAAACAAAATGTCTTTATCTTCTCTGTCAAAAACAAAATGCCTCTATCTAATAAGGTATTGTCTATGTGCAACACTGTAACAGCCTGTCTTAATCCACCATGTCTATGTCCAAGACAAAGTGCAGCTATCACCAAAGACACTATGTCAATACTCAGGATGCAATAATCGCTATCTCCCAAGGTACTGTTTATGTTCGCCATGGTCTCTCTTTCTCTCCCAAGGTACTATGTCCAACACTATAATAGCCTGTATCTCCAAAGGTACTGTCTATGTTCACCAGTCTCTCTCTCCCAAGGAACTGTGTCTATGTCCAACACTATAATAGCCCGTATCTCTCAAGGAACTGGGTCTATGTCCTACACTGTAACTATTCTGATGGCCACCACCACTATTGTAACTGTGTCAATGCCATAACAACAACAATTTAAACATAAAAATCAACTACACAACCACAAACAAACAGACCTGGTCAGCCTGTCTGGAGGTAACCTGAGAGTGTTGGTATTAAGAATTCCCAAAGGCTGCCTCACCCCACACAAACCATCACCGGCAGGTTCTGGAAGAAACAGTTTATATTATTACACTTGACATCTTCATAGTGGTTGGTTTACATATGCCTTACTACACAGATAGTAACTATAGTCCATTTACTTTTGTCTGCCCCAATATAAAATTCCATATCTCAGTAACCAGCTGAGAGAAAATGATGAGATTTAGCATATAACCTTATCATGATCTCCACCCAACAAAACAAATTTTGTTATGGAGATTGTACAGCAGATTTCAAAGTTTGTTTATATGCGGTATATAATTTACGGGACAGAGATGAAGTGCACATTAGAAGTATTACATCTTCACGAGGAAACATGAGCATTCAGTAGTAAATTTTCACGTTTTTCAAGGGATTGGCCTTACGAAAAGAGCCTTGAGAAGTGAAACGGGGAGTGTTCAGTGGTGTCGCAATATCTTCAGAGGTGTGTCAATAATGTGGGTCCTTTCATATAAGGCTTCACGTTTAGAAAGTACAAGGGAGGTAGAAATATCATTTGCGAGCAACCGCATTTAGGAGCCACGAGAAGCAGGATACCTACATGAAATAAGGGAAATGCGCAAATAAAATTATGACATAGTGTATTTGGATGAAACCTGGATCAATGCGCACCACACAAGTGAAAAGGAATGGCAATCAGTGGACGGAAAGATAACGCGATATGTGCCCAGTAGTAAAGGACACCGTTTCGTCATAGCCCATGCTGGAGTACTCAAAATGGTTTACTACAGAATGCTGGACTCGTGTTCGTATCAAAGCATACAGACAATAGGGATTATCATAATGAGATGAATAGCAATGTATTTAGCGATTGGCTCGAGAATACAGTGCTTCTATCCCTAGATAGACCGTCTTGTCTAATTATGGACAATGCATCATATCACAATGTAGTTGCCCAAGAAGACAAAATACCTACGGCATTGATGCATGACAAGGCAGACGTGGTTGCGGCCTTGTGGGAGCACATGTACACCTCGGAGGACCAAATGGATCACAACAGTCTGGCAAGAATGAGGCAGCGAGTAGTGACGAGGGGATCTGGCCGAGGCTCAACGCTCAGAGGAAAGGCGAGACGGACATATAATCAGGTTGCTACTGGAATTATTGGTGTTGGAACTCTTCGCTGGCTGCTGAGGATGGGGACGGAGCGCTTATGGGAATGACCCGAATGCTGTGATGTCGATTTCTGAATCAATCTATTCAAATTGTCTGACGTCAAGATACTAACTGAGAACACGCTATTAAAAATTGATAAAAGTTGCTGGAAAAAATGTGAGGACCATGTGTTGAAAGAGGAAGATGACTATTGGAGAAAGGATGGATTGAATTTTATGCAACCGATAGCAGTCATCAACCTACTGGAATCGTCCGACACCGATTAAGGTCTGGGCAGATCACAGACCTTAATCCACATGCACACCTACTGGGATATTTTGCTCCAACTATTCAGAAGAATTGCAGCTCTAAACATTACAGCATCGGCATAAACAATACAACTTGTTAATGGCAACAGTTTGTATTCCACAGTGATGAATTTTCAATTCCGTAAGCCCTCAACGGTGACAAACAACTGACATTGAAAAAACAAAAAGCTCTAGACGCACTGAATACCAACCGAAGAGTAATATTGAGGTGGGAACTGACATATTGTGGCATAACAAGAAACGTGAGAAGAAACATGTTGTCAAATGAGGGGACAACACACGAATCATTCTATAAACTTCAATGAAAAGAGGATCAACATCTTGACCGTTAAGAAGGAAGCCCGCTACAGAGACATTCACAGCTATATTCGTCGTGCAAAACAGGTAATCATGTTCCGTCTCAGCAGAGTAGACATTGCACCCACTCCCATACGAATCTGGATACGCCTTGTGTTTGTCATCCGAACTGGCGGGGGTATTGGCATTACTGTAAAACAAGTTTGTTAACGAGAAATCACTAGTTTTTCACCAGTACATCAAAGAAATGTTGCTACTTTCCATGATTTAAGTTGCTTTTGTATCTATTAAAGACATATTCCTTGGGTGGGGGTAAATATAAGACGGCAGGAAAAATTTCATAACGATGCAACAGTTTTCAAAATAATTGATCATGAGTGAAGGCATTCTTTTCGGGACAGACTATAATAATACTAGTGACTAATACTACTGTTGCTGCTACTACTGCTATTACTATTAGTGACCACGACTACTACTACTGCTGCTGCTGTTGCTCTATGTCTACTATAGCTGCTGCTGCTACTACTGTTACTACTATTTTTTTTTACTACTCCTATTATTGTTACTGTTCCTACTACCACTACTACTATTATTGTTACTACTACTATTATTGTTACTACTACTATTATTGTTACTACTCCAGCTTGTATTGTTACTACTCCTACTATAATTGTTACTGCTGCTACTTCAGTTACTACCATTACACTAGAAATATCACTACCATATACTAATGCTGCTACTAATAATACACAACTACTACTACTACCACCACCACCACTACTAGCAGACCACAACTACCACATACTAATGCTGCTACTGCCACCACTAAGTAGTACTACAAATACTACTGAAATTAAGCAAAAATAAGGAAGAATAAATTTCATGTGAAGATAACTAACAAATGCTACAGAAAGATAACAATAAAAAGACCACCAATAACATAGATAAGCTCACTTAATGGAAGGATCCCATCGGCAAATGGTTTCTTAAACACAATGTCAGCCAGTTTACTGCACTGCCCACTTCCAAAGTCTGGTGTTCTCATGACATTTTCTGACTGCTCATTACTCCTAAATGAAATATGAAGAGTAGATAAGCACACACAACCTTATACATTATTCCTACAGAAATATGCACTTGCCACGCCATACAACTTGTTACATTTAGGTTACAATCAAGATACTAGAGTTGTATGCAAGCTTACATGAATGCACATTTGTGTAATGGATAGGATATAACACTGGCAATTGTATGAGTGTGGTCAGACATGGGTTTGATGTCAGCACTCATCATTTGTCAGCTCTGTGGCGTAGAGGTTATGAAAGCAATTTGTAATTCCCACAGATGGTGGCATGGAGTATTATCAACAGAGGAGGTGATCCAGAAAACCAATGACTGAGATCGGTGGAGAGTCATGAACGCCTACGCCAGCTGGCAGGGCACTTGATGATGATGCTGCATACCATGTTCAAAACACAGCTGCCGGCAGTTTGGAAGCAGACTGCCTGACATCGGTTTCCATGCAATGGTGTGAGTGCCGGCCATTCAGAAAACAATGGCAAACTACTGAACGTAAACTTGCCCAGGAATCACAAACAGCCAAAAGATGCTGGAGTAGACTGCTACATCCTGTAAATGACGCGCAACTATCTCATCATTTGCTATGGGAAGGAAAGACCAGCACCTATTCCTCTGTGCCCTAAGGCCTACATAATGTAATGGTCTAACATTTAACATACTACATGTCATACTAATGAACTTTTTTAAATGGCGGGCATGCATAGATGGCACTTTGCCGTCTTGATAGACGATAGTTTGTAAAATGAAGTTATACCTCTCCATAGCAATGGCGGTCTCCATGGCAAAGAGGTTACAGACATGATTCATAATCCCATATACCGGGTTTGAAACACAGCAGTGCTGGTTTTTTTCAAAAAAGGTATAGGTGCCAGTCGTTCAGAAAGCAACGACAAATTACTGAACATAAAACTTGCCCAGGAATCATGAACAGCCAAAATGCTGGGGTTGACTGCTACATCCTGTGAAGGACATGCAACTAAATAATATAAAAATAGCCAGCTCTGTGATGAAATGGTGTAGGACACAATTTGTAATCTCGCATACCGCATTCAAAACACAGCTGTGGCCAATTTGGCAGCAGATCGCCTTGCATTGGTTTTCATACAATGGTATGAGTGCCTGTGGTTCAGAAAACAATGGTGAACTACTGAATGTAAACTTGACAAGATATCACAAACAGCCAAAACAATACTGGGGTTGATTGCATTGTTCTGTAAAGGATATGCAACTCATTTTTTTTAACCTCTCCATAACACAAAACCTGGGCTGAATTTAGAGAACGAGATGCCCATGCAGCATGATCCCTCTCTCGACCTGCCTAGTTTACTCCAAAGGAAAGGTAACACCAATACGTCTGGAACAAAACAAGATGCAGAAGCTGCTGGATCAGCAAAGCAATGCTCTAACTGTCCCCCTGTCGGAACTTCCATCCTAGACCAGTTGGCGACCAAGGCTTGGAGCCTGGTCTACCCTGCAATGACATTTAGTCGTTAGGTTGCATTTCCGCACACTAGAGTAAGGCTTGTACTCTCCCAATTGCACTCCTCCCCCCAAAGCTGTTGGCACAATGTGGGGTGTCGGGTTTGGTGGGCACTGCCCAACAATCGCCACTAACAGAAAGCAGGCAGTACAGTCTATGTCATATGGTAGCTCAGTCATACCTAAGACCTGATATACACACGCATAGACACACACATTAAATATGCTACATAACACATACATACATGCATACATTACATGCTACACACACACACACATATATGCATGCACACATTTACACACATTTAGATACAAGCACACATACATATACTTGCACACGCACACAAATCTGCATGCATGCGCACACACAACCATATATTTATATGAATATAAATTATTTAGCAGACATAATACAGCAACACATATTTGAAGTTTTTATATATTCAAGCCATCTACTGTTTTCTCATGTGCTATTGTGAGTAAAGTGTGATGTGAGTTCATATATACATACACTATTATTGTTTGGTTTCTAATGGAATTACTTGTTTTTACTGCAATGTATTCCCAGATGTTTTCATGGGCCATAAAGTAGAAAATATAATGAAAGAAGAACATTGTATACAACTATAAGAAAGAGACATTGTTCTTTGGAAATACAATGAGAAGTCCATAAACATGGAGCTACTTCTAGTGCACTGGACTGATTTTTGCGTGTGGATTAGCTTTCCCTATTACCAGTGTCCCTCACCATCAGGCAAACCCACTCTGACTTCTCAGGTACTTGTGATTTACGTCTGCAAGTCAAGAGTGAGAAGTCAGCATTTTAGTCCACTAAACTGACCTGTGCAGGGGGTGAACCTGCTCCCTTGGGATCACCAAACTCTTGTCCGCTCAACCATGTTCTACAAGATCTAAAATGATGGTTTGACAGAATATCATCAGCAGAAACAATTCAGAATATAGAGGACGGAAATCTGTAGAGACATGAATGCTAATGATACTTTGCACAGCACATCATGATGATCATCATCTCAGACAGAAGAGGCAGACTGAGAGAAATGATGCTTTATGGTCTAAGATGGTGGAACAGAGGAAGATCAGCAGCAGAAACGATCCAGAATACCAAGGATTGAAATCTATCGAGAGACATAAACGCCGGCACCATTTGACACAGCACATGATGATGATGAAATTTAGTGGCCTAATGACTTGCTGATTTTCACTGGCGCTTGATTTTTTTTTAAACCTTCTGCCACTTTGAACTAGAGCATAGTCCGCACATACATGCTGCTGCTGCTGCTACTACTACTAGTTACTACTACTAGTATTGATATTGGGAGTCTTTGTGGCGAAGTGTTCAAGCCGTTTGACTCGTGCTCCAAAGGTTGTGGGTTCGATTCCGGGCTGCACCCTTCGGTTTACGAGTTAAATGTTTCGGAGACTCCTGTGGGTCGTCGCTAAAAGCTGCGGAGTTCGTGCTTTGTGCGCTTTTCGTGCTGCGGAAAGAGACCGAGCCATATGGGATAAAACCCGGTGCAATGAAGTCGACCCTGTCGACATTTAAGTGACTCGCGAAGTAGTGATTTATTTGTGATTGCATTTAATTCACTGGATAGCTGCTGTGACCTTATTTAGCTGAAAGAGTAAAATGATACATTCAATGTAAAGTGATGATGGTTTCAATCAATGTTAATCACCAGTGTTTAATCACAGCCATTGGACGGGATCTAGCATCAGCAAATGTGTTCATTCGAGTGACCACAGGGGACTTGACGGCATCTGCATAGCTCTTAGGACCTGGAAAACAAATAGAAACCTGATCTTACAAAAGCAGAAGATTTAATTAATTAGTCGGTTAGTTATCAGTTAGGATGTCATCCTTGCACTCCTGATATGTCCATAGGTGCTCAGATCCTATCCCCAACATATGCATTTGGCAGCTAATAGTGCCAGTTCTGAGTTGATTGATGAAGCCCCTCTTTCTCCCGATGTACCTCTCGTGTCTGGCCGTGCTAATTCTTACTCTCACGTCTCTCATTCTAGTCAACAATGTGGATTCCCAGGCGTCAAAGTCCTACGCTCTCAGCATCTCTCAAAGGGCATTAATAACATCGTCAGGAGAATTGAATATGTATTTAGCAGGATGCTGGCGTGTGGAGTCACAATGAAACATGTAAATAACAGCAATGTTTTCTGAGAGTTACCTCCCTGTTTTCAGGTTCTCAAACATGGCTGTATCTACTTCTTTTATTATGGTTTATTATGAATGTGTCGGCCACCATACTCACTCACATCATCAAGTGACATGCCGACTGGCGTAGGTGTTCATGACTCCCCACAGATCTTGGTCTTTGGTTTTCTGGATCAACTCTACCATTGATATTCCTCCATGCCACAGTCGCAATCCATCCATCATCATTTCTCTTGGTCTGCCTCTGCCTCTTTTCCCCTCGATCTTTCCAGTTGTCACAATGTTCTCCAATGCCTCTCTTCTCACCACATGACCAAAAAAGTTGTTTGCCTCTTTTTTATTGTTGTATATAATGTTCTAGTTTCATAAGCCTCTTTCAGGCATTTGTCGTTAGCTACTTTGGCAGTCATAGGAATTCGCAACATTCGTCTCAGGAACCACATCTCTGTTGCTTCCAATCTCTTCCTATTTTGTTTATTTACATTCCAAGATTCACAGCCATACGGCAAAACAGGTTCTATATAGCACCTTAGCACTCTCTTTCTTACTGTCAATGATATTGAATTATTGCACAAGATATTCATTTTCTGACATGCAGCCTTTGCTAGCCCTATTCTGCTCTTAATCTCTGTTGTGTATCTTCCTTCTGATGTTATAAATGTCCTTAGCTATTTGAATCTATCCACTTGGTGAAGAATTTTCCCTTCTATCTCTATTTAACATTTGGGTGATACCTGTTTCTTTGACATCATCATCGTTACTGTTTTCTTGATATTCAAGGAGAGTCCTTTCTTTGCACTTTCTGTTACTATAATGTCCAACAGTTGTTGTAGATCTTTGCATTATCCGCCATCAATACTGTGTCATCTGCATTGCGTATATTATTTATATTATAACCTCTGAATATTATTCATGGCTTTTCTTTAATCTCTCTCATTATTACTTCGCTATATACATACATACACATAAAATTTGATTAACCGTTACTTGTTTAACTGGCAGTTTCTGTTATCCATCATCGTGTCTAAACAAAAAGATAAGTATCAACAACAAACAGAAGAATGGGTGGAATAAACTCTTTCTTGAACCTATTGACAAAACTAAAGAAACTGAGACTGTTAGTGTTGATGAAATTGTGCAACAGTAATTGGACTAAACATTGAAAACATTATGCCAGTGAAAGTAACAGATTGGTTGGAATGTGACAAAATGGATGAAGGCTTTGAAATTTTGAACAATGATGACATTTTTTCTAGGGTGACTACCATTGAAGAAGAAACAGAAATTAAAGATGAAGGATCATTTCTTAACCACAAACCTACAACTAACCACTCAGAAGCAGAAACAATGTTATCAATGTGCATCGACTGCATTGAAATGCAGGAGGGGGGAAATACAACACAGATCCTACTTCTGCGTAAGATACGGAACATCGCTGCGTTGAAATCTTGAGCCTCAAAGACACAGATGGAGATGGCCGATTATATTAAAGTAACGTAGGTTTATTGTATTATAATACATTTCTGTACATTACTACCCTTATATTGAAGTTTATATTGATCGTTTTATAAAATTAAATATAATATGTATGTATTATTCACTTTTCAAGTATTTTATTTTCATTTCCGTTCCAAACCCGCAGTGAAATCATGTTACTGTACATGTGTATTAAGACATTTCTGTTATCCGTCTATTCGGTTATCTGTCACAGCCCTGGTCCAGAGGGTGACAGTTAATGGAAGTTTTACTGACACTATATATATATATATATATATATATATATATATATATATATATACTAGCTGACCCGGCCCGGCTTCGCCCAGGCCCTGGAGGGGATCTATCTATCTATCAGTCTGTCTGTCTGCTTGTTTGTCTGTCTGTCTGTCTGTCTGGCTGACCCGGCCCGGCTTCACCCATTCCCTGGTGGGGAGCATCTCATTTAATTCATATAAGTAGTCATATAAGCTCTCCCGTTCCCGACTATCTGTCTGTCTGTCTGTCTGACCCGGCTTCACCCAGTCCCTGGTGGGGAGCATCTCATTTATTCATATACGTAGTCATATAAGCTCTCCCGTTCCCGACTATCTGTTTGTCTGTCTATCTGTCTGTCTGTCTGTCCCGGCCCGGCTTCACCCAGTCCCTGGTGGGGAGCATCTCATTTAATTCATATACGTAGTCATATAAGCTCTCCCGTTCCCGACTGTCTGTTTATCTGTCTGTCTGTCTGACCCGGCCCGGCTTCACCCAGTCCCTGGTGGGGAGCATGTCATTTAATTCATTCATATAAGTAGTCAAATAAGCTTCCGTTCCCGACTATCTGTCTGTCTGTCTATCTATCTGACCCGGCGTGGTTTCGCCTGTAAACAGTAACTTAAAAGAATGTCCTTCCACACACCATTCATTATTTTTAATGAAAACTGTTTTTAATCACCGACATGACAGTTGATAAGTTCTGTAAGCAGAAAAAGATGGGTTACAATGTTATGCATTATGCATTATTTTTATGCAAACTTTGAAAATGCCTTAAAGATTATATCATTATTTATTATAACTCATATGCCTGAAAATAACTATAGACAAAGAGTTTAACAATAGTGCAAGTAAGTCCAACAATATGACTATAAAGTATATAGAAATGTTATTAAAAGTTATGCCCCTTGAAATAACTTTTCTAGAGTGAAGTCCCCCTGCTATATAGACATTATATAATGAAAATGGAAAAAGTAAATGTTATTAAATAAGTAGAAGATTTTACACTAAGAAACTATTATAGTCGGTTGCACAGGAATGAAAGGAAGACGTGTAGAAAATTTCATCTCAATCGGATGTACCGTTATCGAACGCATCCAATACATAAATACCCACAAACACACAAACAAAGCCACATACACTCTGTTTTATATATATATATATATATATATATATATATATATATATATATATATATATATATATATATATATATATATATACACACACATACACACACACACACATGCACGAGCTGTGGTAGCACAGGAACTAGCCTGCCTGCCTGCCAGCCTGGTAGTCATGCATTCAAATCCCCTCAAAGCAGTAATTTATGTTCACAAATGACCACTATGTCCATCTTGTCACAAATGACCACTATGTCCACCTAGCCTAAAATGGATGCCAGAAATTGTTGTCCAGGGAAATAAATGAGGTCAGCATGTAATTCACCACACGACCAACAGAGTGCCGGCTATCTGTAATTATATGGCACTGGCTCCATATACCAAATATGACACAAGGACAACCCATGTGAAGTATCCCTGACAATCAATGACCAGCACAAACTTCCTACATACACTGGATAGAAAGCGTTAAACAGTAAAATTATATAGAATGCCATCTTCATTGTTTTAAAGACGGCTGGTGAATTTTCTATACGGCTAAATTTTAACTATTATGTCTGATGCAATGAAGTTCAGATCAACCTTTTTTGGGGTCCTGTTCACTTAATTTGAACTCAAGCATAGTCCATACATGGGCTACTATTTCTAGTGCACTGGACTGATTTTTTCACATGGATTAGCTTTCCCTATATGTCTGTCGAAATCAGATGAACCCGCTCTGACTTCTGAGGTACGTGTAATTTATGTCCCAAGTCAAGGATGAGAAGTAAAAATGTTAGTCTAACTGACAGTTGTAGGGATTAAACCCGCTTCCTCTGCATCCAAAAGTTGAAGAGTGAGTTTTCTTACCCATTTGGCCATGTTCATCACATACCCATCCAATATAGCTCAAGGTATACCATATACTCAATATGGCTCAAGGTACACCATATATTCAATATGGCTCAAGGTATACCATATATTCAACATGGCTCAAGGTTCACCATGTACTAAATATGGCTCAAGGTTCACCAAACACCCAATATGGCTCAAGGTATACCATATACTCAATATGGCTCAAGGTACACCATATACTCAATATGGCTCAAGGTTCACCATGTACTCAATATGGCTCAAGGTTCACCAAACACCAAATATGGCTCAAGGTACACCATGTAACCACCTAATATGGCTCAAGGTACATCATACACCCAATATATCTCAAGGTACACCACATATTCAACATGGCTCAAGGTTCACCGTATACTCAATATGCCTCAAGGTACACCACATACTCAATATGGCTCAAGGTACACCATATACCGATTATGGCTCAAGGTACACCATATATTCAACATGGCTCAAGGTTCACAGTATACTCAATATGCCTCAAGGTACACCATATACTCAATATGGCTCAAGGTACACCATATACCCACCCAATATAGCTCAATGTTCACCATATACCCAATATGGCTCAAGGTTCACCATATACCCAATACGGCTCAAGGTTCACCATATATTCAATATGCCTCAAGGTAAACCATATACCCACCCAATATGGCTCAAGGTTCACCATATACCCAATATAGCTCAAGGTTCACCATATACCCAATATAGTTCAAGGTTCACCATATACCCAGTATGGCTCAAGGTTCTCCATATACACAATATGGCTCAAGGTACACCATATACTCAATATAGCTCAAGGTTCACCATATACTCAACATAGCTCAAGGTACACCATATACTCAATATGGCTCAAGGTACACCATATACCCAATATGGCTCAAGGTACACCATATATTAAGGGCATCTTTTTTGGTGAATTACAGATGGGTAAGAGATCTCAGGGTCGGCCTCTACTACGATACAAAGATGTGTGTAAGCGAGACATGGTTGATACAGGCATTGATAATGCACATTGGGAGCAAGTCGCCGGTGAATGTGTTGCATGGAGGAGAAACATCAGAAATGGAATAAAGGCAAAGGAGAAAATGATTGCAGATAAGTCACACACCGAGCGTGTGAGACATAAGATGGTGCATGATGGTGGAAATGACCACGTGTTCACATGCACCCACTGAACGAACATTTACAGTGCAAATTGGCCTTATCAGTCACATTCGCTACCGCCATGGGTAAAAGTTATTATGCCTTTTTGAAGCACAAACTATCGTCTGTCAAGACGGCAAGATGCCAATGACACCATATACCGAATATGGCTAAAGATACACTATATACTCAATATGGCTCAAGGTACCCATATACCCAATATAGCTAAAGGTATGCAAAAACAGTCTAAAGAAGAAAGAATACTTACTTGTGGCACTGACAGCAAGTGTGTTCACATTATTACTGTTGGCACAAAATGCAGAATCTGACTTCTGCTTCTCATCGCAGCCAGTACTGTTCGGTGAATTCAAATGTCCACAGTTAGAATTTGTGGCAGGCTTACCGCCCATTGCAGGTGATGGAAACTTCATCGTTATTTTATTCTGAGTGTGAGTTACTTGTTTTGCTTTGTTCTGATGTTGTCTGATGAGTGACTCCACAGATGGGCGTTTTATATTAGCAGCTCTGTCATCCCGGTAACCTACTTTCACAGCAGGTGCCCAGGTGGCTGTGGCGTGGTTAAAACCTGAAAGTTTTGATGGGAATCGTGAAACTGGACTGTTAGCAGCTGACCCTTCACATTTTCCGTCGGTGACTAAGTCAGGTTTTTGAGGGTTGGCAATTCTTTCCAAAGACAGCCGTCTGGTCGTCTGCAAAGAAGTTGAGCTTCGTGGAAAATTCACATTTTGAGTATGTGCAACTGGATTACTGAAAAGACACCGTCTAGAAGATTCTATACACTGATTGTTGGACAATACAGCACTGGGTTTCTGTATGAGAAATGTGTCATTTACGTTACCATTGCCAGAGTTTTCCTCATCCTCGGGCAAAACTTCAGCTTCACGTTTGGCTATACTGTTGGCTAAAGAATGAGAGTGGTTCTTCCAAAAAGGCACTCTCAAACTTGCTGGTACTCCCCACTCAAGACTGTTCACACTTGAACTGGGACACAGATTTGCAGTTTCCTCTTTGGAGTCAGAAATCTGTTTATTGCTTGTTGCATCTTGCTCCGTGCTCCGAGCCTTTAATAGTTCATCAGTGCCGAAGCTAATCCCTGAAGGTGATACAGGAAACTGTGGGCTGTTATTCATCTTCCCTGCGTTCATTCCTCGTCTTTTTGGGCACATGTCGAGGGATACATTCAATATTTCAACAGCATTTACTCCGGCAGCTTCCACGCAGGTGACGGTGCTCTCTCGATCGGAGACAGACTCTCCTCCGCCATACTGGCTATTTGAGACATCACCAGATTCGGCGGTGTAGCAGCTGGGAGACAAGGTTTTCTTCATACTCCTGTCACTGATGTTGAAATACTGCATTGAACACAAGAAAACAGAATGACAAGTTACACCTTTCATCAATTAGAAGTATAACACACAGTACAGATAAAAAGGGGGCATTTCTGCTTATCAGTCCTACCAAAGCTCCTCTCAGTGTCATGTAGCAAGTCCTTTACAGAACGTCATTCTCATAACAACTCAACAAAAAGTTTCTGGATCCCTGGCCATCTCTCCTACCTCATGCACCTTCATATTTAAGATGCTTGCAATGTCCTGTGCCATTCTTTGTACTGGTCAATTCTCTCTCTTCTTTTTCCAAGACCCATCATACTCACTCACATGCACATATTCTCTCTCTCTCTCACTATATATATATATATATATATATATATATATATATATATATATATATATATATATATATATATATATATATATATATATATATATATATATATATATATATATCCACACACACACACACATACATGTGTGCATGCTTACACACACAAGAGCTGCAATAGCACAGTAACTAGCATGTCTGCATGCCTGCCTGCCAGCCTGGTAGTCATGTATTTGAACATTTAACCTCCGCTCTTTCCAAGCCAGTGTGACATTTAATATGGACGAAGCAGGGAAGTTAACCTGGTCAACAAATGCCTGAAGAAGTCAGATGTGTCGGCCGAAAAGTGCAAATATCGCAGCTCTGCTGTGAACAGGCACAAAATAATTACATCTAAACCAACATTTCGGACAAACGCAGAAGAAGAAGAAGAAGAAGAAAAAGAAGAAGAAGAAGAAGAAGAAGAAGAAGAAGAAGAAGAAGAAGAAGAAGAAGAAGAAGAAGAAGAAGAAGAGGAGGGGGGAGGGGATGGATGAGGAGGAGGAGGAGGAGGAGGAGGAGAAGGAGGAGGAGGAGATATGGACAAAGTATGTTAGTTTCTGAGACATGATATTGTTTACAACCAGCTTCTTTGATGATTCGATTTGCAGAATTTCAGCATTTTGTTTTCTTGGTCCACAATATTCCAAATATTCAAGAATTATTTGGCAACATTTAAGATCAAAAGCCCCAGTTTTCCTCTTTAGTGATTGTAAAATGGTCCATAATTGACATGGATAGATTGCCACAGGAAGGATGTATGTTCTCACACATGTTACATCAACTTCTGTGCTGGTGTTGTGCCACAGGGAGGATGTATGTTCTCACACATGTTACTTCAACTTCTGTGCTGGTGTTGTGCCACAGGAAAGACGTATGTTCTCATACATGTTACTTGTGCTGGTGTTGTGCCACAGGAAGGACGTATGTTCTCACACATGTTACTTCAACTTCTGTCCTGGTGTTATGCCACAGAAAGGACGCATGTTCTCACACATGTTACATCAACTTCTGTGCTGGTGTTGTGCCACAGGAAGGACGTATGTTCTCACACATGTTACTTCAACTTCTGTGCTGGTGTTGTGCCACAGGAAGGACGTATGTTCTCACACATGTTACTTCAACTTCTGTGCTCGTGTTGTGCCACAGGAAGGACGTATGTTCTCACACATGTTACTGCAACTTCTGTGCTGGTGTTGTGCCACAGGAAAAACGTATGTTCTCACACACGTTACTTCAACTTCTGTGCTGGTGTTGTGCCACAGGAAGGACGTTATGTTCTCACACACGTTACTTCAACTTCTGTGCTGGTGTTGTGCCACAGGAAGGACGTATGTTCTCATACATGTTACTTCAACTTCTGTGCTGGTGTTGTGCCACAGGAAGGACGCATGTTCTCACACATGTTACTTCAACTTCTGTGCTGGTGTTGTGCCACAGGAAGGACGTATGTTCTCACACACGTTACTTCAACTTCTGTGCTGGTGTTGTGCCACAGGAAGGACGTATGTTCTCACACACGTTACTTCAACTTCTGTGCTGGTGTTGTGCCACAGGAAGGACGTATGTTCTCACACATGTTACTTCAACTTCTGTGCTGGTGTTGTGCCACAGGAAGGACGTATGTTCTCACACACGTTTACTTCAACTTCTGTGCTGGTGTTTGTGCCACAGGAAGGACGTATGTTCTCACACACTGTTACTTCAACTTCTGTGCTGGTGTTGTGCCACAGGAAGGACGTATGTTCTCACACACGTTACTTCAACTTCTGTGCTGGTGTTGTGCCACAGGAAGGACGTATGTTCTCATACATGTTACTTCAACTTCTGTGCTGGTGTTGTGCCACAGGAAGGACGTATGTTCTCACACATGTTACTTCAACTTCTGTGCTGGTGTTGTGCCACAGGAAGGACGTATGTTCTCACACATGTTACTTCAACTTCTGTGCTCGTGTTGTGCCACAGGAAGGACGTATGTTCTCATACATGTTACTTCAACTTCTGTGCTGGTGTTGTGCCACAGGAAGGACGTATGTTCTCACACACGTTACTTCAACTTCTGTGCTGGTGTTGTGCCACAGGAAGGACGTATGTTCTCACACCTGCTACTTCAACTTCTGTGCTGGTGTTATGCCACAGGAAGGACGTATGTTCTCATACATGTTACTTCAACTTCTGTGCTGGTGTTATGCCACAGGAAAGACGTATGTTCTCACACATGTTACTTCAACTTCTGTGCTGGTGTTGTGCCACAGGAAGGACGTATGTTCTCACACATGTTAATTCAACTTCTGTGCTGGTGTTGTGCCACAGGTTTTTCCATGTTTTTTTTTGTATTCGCTGCTTTTGAATTCAAGCATAGTCCACACACATGCTTCTACTTCTAGTGCACTTGAATTTTGCATGTGGATTAGCTTTCCTTATTACCCGTGTCCCTCGCATTTGGCAAACTCACTCCGACTTCTGAGGTTTGTAATTTACGTCCCCAAGTCAAGGATGAGAAGTCATCATTTTAGTCCTACTGACCGGTGCACCAGATGTTTAAGAACGAGCACTCCTACCCATTCAGCCATGCTGACTTCCTTTTCATGTTTAGCTTCTGCACTGCTATGCTGCACTACAAACGTAGTTTTAACTGACATATTTTTGGCTCAACATACTAGCAGATGATATAATTATGGAATGGATGTAATGGTCAAAAGTAGGTTGGCTCCCTTGTAACTTTAATGCTAATCGGTCTTGAAGTAGAAGTTGTGCTCGTAACCTTCACAGATCACAAAAGAACATTGACCATAAGACAGACAGACAGACAGACAGACAGACAGACAGACAGACAGACAGACAGATAGACAGACAGACATTTGATCCAGTGGCAAGATATGACACGCCAGCCTCACCCCCTAATCCTGATTCCATTTGAGCCAATAGCAAGAAATGATCAAGATGACTGGAATACAAACCAGGGTTCAAAGGCTATCCAAAGAGATCTGTATTGCAATGCTCTGTCCACTCCACAGAATGTTGCTGCTTGTCATCCTATTGCTCATTGACCAGCCAGTGGTTTCTGTGTCTTCCCATGTTCTGTCCATTCCACAGAATGTTGCTGCTTGTGATCTCATCACTCGTTGACCAGCCAGTGGTTTCTTCATGCTGTCTGCCGAGTCCCGGCTTGACATGTTCTAGGAAACAACTCTTGATCACAAAGAGTTTTAAGTCAAGCAAGC
Source organism: Cepaea nemoralis (assembly GCA_014155875.1). Taxonomy (NCBI): domain Eukaryota; kingdom Metazoa; phylum Mollusca; class Gastropoda; order Stylommatophora; family Helicidae; genus Cepaea; species Cepaea nemoralis. The sequence continues at coordinate 556,384 of JACEFZ010028052.1, forward strand.
TACTTATACTCAATTGTGCTGGTCATGTCAAGACTTGCCTGGCGTGTGACTGCTACTGCAAGCTAGCAGTTACTGGGAGGCACAAGTGAGTGTTTAGAGCCAGACGGCCAATGCCTTAGTCACGATAAAGTATGATATATCCTCACACCAGAGCTAAATGGCACCCCCAAACATAACATGAACAAACTAGACTTTTTTTGCATATCCTTTTACAGGACATCGTTGTCAACACCAGCATGTTACTGCTGTTGTTGTTGTCTTGGCAAGTTTACATTGAGTAGTTTGCCATTGCTTTCTGAATGACCGGCTCCCATACCAATTTGTTTAAAACCCAGTGCAACGCGGTCTGCTGCCAAATTGGTCGCAGCTGTTTTGAACGTGGGTAAGCGGACTTACGAATCGCTCTGTAAGACCTTTGCCACGGAGACCGGCACAGATAGATTAGCTACAATAATCGCAATTCGCCACCTCGTGTTAAGTAGGTGAAAATAATTACCTGGCCCGACATAACCCTGGCTGCTGGCTTGACTGCCGACATCGGTTTGAGCACTCTTTGTGGCGGTTGCTGCATACAGTTCTCTTTCCCTTTGGATGGAGTTGTATCCCCTTGAAAAACTGCAATCAGACAAGTAATGTAAAAACTATATTTTTAAAGTGTCACAAATTGGGCACGCAGGCCTTTCTTACATTCGACCCTTCCAATGACTCATCTTATCTACTGTGCATGTTACATTCACACAGAAAAATGAATCTTGTCAAATGAATGTTGTGAATATAAACAATGCATATTACCTTGTTATGAGACAGGCAGGCAGCCATACACATACATGCATAAACACAAACATATATACTTACATACATATATGTACGCATATATACCTGCATACCTACATATGCAAACGTAATAAACACAAGACTGTCGTCATTGTGTGGTCAAATTATCACAAGAGATTTACTAGATAATAGAGTGACATTTAGAAGGATAGATAGTTCTGGAGGCTTGAGGACAGCAATGCTTGAAGTGTGTTGCATGAGTGGTACCAACAAACAAAAATTTGTATTTTCTCCCTTTGGAATCACTGTCTTCCCTTGAAAAAAAATAACCTTATGTATTACACATGTGGTTAAGACAGGACAAGTTATCATTTCTGCAGAATGTTTACCACAGTGGTTCTCAACCTTTTTTGGCCCGTGCCCCCTTCACCATATTTTCAAAACGTCATTTCCCCCTTTCATATTTCCTACCTACAAATCCCGCCCCCGCCCCTACACAGTATATGTAATAATGGAAGCTAAATTTAATAGCACATACTAAAACAAATCTAGACGTCCACATAAAACATGATTTGTGGGTCTACTTACTTTATAAATTGAATTTTAGAGGGGTGAGACATACAGAACCGTACAGTACGAAGGGAAAAATAATATCACGTAATGGGTTCTTGTATTAACGCGATCTTGAAATAATCTTAATTTCCACACACACACCCCCCCCCCCCAAGGAATGGGGGGGGGGGGGGGGAGAGAGAGAGAGAGAGAGAAATTCCCCACTGGTTTACAACATTGTGCCACATACAGCGCAACTTCCTTCACATATATTACAAATCTTCACTCATTCATCTCTCACACACCATGTCATTCAATCACACAAGGATTCTGAGTACAAATTCTACATGTTCAAACAGCAGCGGAGCATTCCTACCTTGCATGTGCAGCTTTGGAATCTGAATATCAATGATGTCGCTGATGCAGAAATCCTCATTATCCTCATATGTGTGCTTGGAAGCCGACCTCTCTTGTTCCACCACAGGACTAGTCCAGGACACACCTCTTTCTTCCACAAGGTAGCAGCATTGCTCGTACTTAGACTTGAGCTCGTTGTTTAAGAGGTCCTGGCTGTGAAGTATGTCATGCTGCTTCTTCACCAGTTGTATCAGACAAGAAATTAACCTAGGGGAAAGATCAATCTATTAGCCAGCTGTATCAGACAAGAAATTAACCTAGGGGAAACATCAATCTATTAGCCAGCTGTATCAGTCAAGAAATTAACCTAGGGGAAAGATCAATCTATCAGCCAGCTGTAGCTGACGAGAAATTAACCTAGGGGAAACATCAATCTATCAGCCAGCTGTATCAGACAAGAAATTAACCTAGGGGAAACATCAATCTATTAGCCAGCTGTATCAGACAAGAAATTAACCTAGGGGAAAGATCAATCTATTAGCCCGCTGTAGCTGACAAGAAATTAACCTAGGGGAAACATCAATCTATCAGCCAGCTGTAGCTGACGAGAAATTAACGTAGGGGAAAGATCAATCTATTAGCCAGCTATATCAGACAAGAAATTAACCTACGAGAAAGATCAATCTATTAGCCAGCTGTACTAGACAAGATCGGCTCTGTGGCTAAAGGCTTGCGAACGCAGTTCGTGAGCCGGGTACCAGGCGTTCGAAGCTCAGCTGTGACCGATTTGTACAGCAGACCGTGTCACATTGTGTTATAACGTGCTGGTATGGGAGCCGGTTGTTCAGAAAGCAATGGCAAAGTACTGAACGTAACACTTGCCTAGTACATCAACAGCAGCTGAAAAATTCTGGTGTTGACTGCAACGTCCCGTAAGGGATACGCAACCAAAACAAAAATAAAATCAGACAAGAAATTAACCTAGGGGAAAGATCAATCTATTAGCCCGCTGTAGCTGACAAGAAATTAACCTAGGGGAAACATCAATCTATCAGCCAGCTGTAGCTGACGAGAAATTAACCTAGGGGAAAGATCAATCAACGTCTGTTAGCCAGCTGCAGCTGACAAGAAAATAATGTAGGGGAAACATCAATCAACGTCTATTAGCCAGCTGTAGCTGACAAGAAATTAAACCTAGGGGAAAGATCAAACAACCTCTGTTAGCCAGATGACACCCCATATTGTGTCAATGGTTTCGGGCGGAGGAGTGCAATTGGGAGGGTACAAGCCTTAACCTAATGTGAGGAAATGCAACCTAATGACTAAATGTCATGGCAGGGTAGACCAGGCCCTAAGCCTTGGTCAGCAACTGGTCTAGGATGGAAGCTCCAACAGGCGACAGAGCATTGCTTTGCTGATCTGGCAGCTTCTGCAGATTGGCTTGTTCCAGACGTATTAGTGTTACCTTTCCTCTGGAGTAAACTAGACAGGTCGAGAAAGGGATCATGCTGCATGGGCAAAACGTGGTCTCTAAATTCAGCCCAGGCTTTGTGTTACGGAGAGATATAACTCCATTTTACAAACTACCATCTGCCAAGACGGCAAGGTGCCAGCCAGCCAGCAGCAGCAGCAGTAGATATGACTGAGCTACCATATGACAGTAGACGGTACTACCTGCTTTCTGTTAGCATCCAATGTTTGGCGGAGCTCACCAAACCCAACAACCCACATTGTGCCAACGGATTTGGGTAGAGGAGTGCAATTGGGAGGGTACAAGCCTTACCCTAGTGCGAGGAAATGCAACCTCAAGATTAAATGTCATGGCAGATCAGACCAGGCCTAAGCTTTGGTCTGCAACTGGTCTAGGATGGGCACTACGACAGGAGGACAGTTAGAGCATTGCTTTGCTGATCCGGCAGCTTCTGCAGATTATCTTGTTCCATACATATTGGTGTTACCTTCCCTCTGGAGTAAACTAGACAGGCGAGAGAGGGATCATGCTGCATAGGCAACATATGTTCTCTAAATTCAGCCCAGGTGTTGTGGAGTGGTATAACTCTAATTCACAAACTACTGGTCTGTCAAGACGGCAAGGTGGCAGTCAATAGTAGTAGCAGTAGAAGTGGTAGTGGTGGTGGTACTAGTAGTAGTAGTAGTGGCACTGGTGGTGATAGTAGTTGAAGTGGTCATAGTAGTAGTAAGTAAAGGACTCTTTTCCCTGCCTTAGGTATATGTATATATGTATATATGGTGCTGTATGTATATATGCAGAAAAAATCCACATATTATCTAGGATTCAAACCCGGGTCTCCCAAAGGAGAACCCAGCAATCTTAGCCACTCGGCCAGCCGCTTCTCAACACACACAAAAAAGACTATACTAAAATGAAGTATATATTGAAAGATGTCTAGTAAACATACTTCTCATTAACTCATGTTATTCTAAAATGGAAGTATACATTGAAAAATGTCTAGTAAACATACTTCTCATTAACTGACGCCTGCCTCTCTTGGGCTCTGGCCATCTTCTTGACAAATGCCAGGTACATGTGACTGTCGTACAGGTTGGCCTCAATGGTGTGTATTCGGACATTCAGCTCCAGTAACTGGGGAGAAAACAACGCTAAAGCTGAAACCTGTTGGTCAGGTTATTATGTCTGAAGTTTCAACTGATTCTGTGCCAAACAAACAGTAAGTATGGACCAAACATGGCACACAATCAAATGAACCAGTATTATAATGTACATTTCCGTTCACTGAGTATTGAAACTGCAGAAGCTGCTATGGAGCAAAGATCATGGTCACCCTAATAAAGCATTGTATCATCCTTCTGTACACATGGGAAGTTACATTTGGAGAAATGTTATCCTCCAGTACTGATTCAGTTCAACATGTCTTTACTACTATAAATCTTGTTTTGTGTCGTTAGTCGTTAGTCATTAGTCTTTAGTGTTAGCCGTTAGTCATTCGTGTTAGTCATTAGTGTTAGTCGTTAGTCCTCCGTGTTAGTCATTAGTGTTAGTCTTTAGTCATTAGTTGTTAGTCATTAGTGTTAGTCATTAGTGTTAGTCATTAGTCATTAGTGTTAGTCATTAGTCGCTTATGCTCCGTTCCTGTGCCAGTGAATATCACACAAAACACTCCTCATTGCCCCATGTGAAAAGTGGAACAAACAGGAGTCTCAACAAACCAACAGCCGCACAAGTATATTGTGCATAATGCCGATGCCAGAATGCCAACACAAAAGTCCTCCACGAACAATACAGTTCATCATCGATGGAAGCGGCAGTCACTAGAAAACCAGCAGCCACACATTACTGCATAAGGCAATCCAGTAAGTTCTGTGACAAGCAGGCTTCCATTATTTCGAACATGCAATTCACGCTACAAACAACCGCGGACAGATGCTAAAAGCATTCCAGACGAAATTCACAGCTCAGTGTTGCGCCATGCACTCAACTCAGTAGCAGGGCTACAGAACCATGCACTTCCAGTCCATCATGAGGAAAATGTGAATGCAAATGGTAGCTACAAGCATAACACTCCAGAGGCCTTAACCGTTCAAATGCCTATCCTCCATGTTGGGGACCGCTCTTATTTTGTGACTATCTGTAAACATATTGTTAGGGATTTACTGAGGTGGTTTCCCCCGACTATCCCGTTCATGTAAAGGAATTATATGATATAAATATTCTGTATTAATAAAATAAAAAGATGTTATTTGCAACGAGAGAAAGAGTGTTGAGGTGCTACATAGAACCTGTGCTTTTATATGGATGTGAAGCGAGGACAATGAGCTAACAGGCTAAAAAACATCTGATGGCTGTGGAAATGTGGTTCCTGAGGAAAATGCACAGAATACCATGGACAGACAGAAAAAACAATGACCAATGACATGAAACAAATGAAAACCATAAACTGATTACAGAAATTAGACGCAGTTACAATTTTCTGGTCATGTTATGAGAAAAAATAAATTGGAGAACTTGGTGACAACTGGCAAGATCGAGGATAAGAGAACAAGGGGAAGGCAGAGAAGTAAATACCTGGATGGCTTGGCCACATGGTATGGTTGAGGCAAGAACACAGAGCTGATCCATGACTCTGGTGATCGAGTGAGATGGTGAAACATGACCTCCCAAGCTTATCGGCATGGCACATGATGATAATGATTTTGTATTCCACCATCTCATGCAATCACCAGAGTTTCTGATCACGTCTGTGTTCTTGTCCTGATTATGCCATGCAGCCACACCATCCATCCAGGTATGTATCTCATTCTTCCATTTGCTTTTTCTCCCATTACGTCTGTCAGTTGTCACCAAACTGCCTAGCTTTTTTCTCCTCACAATGTCCCCAATTAATCTTGACTATGCCTTATTTTTCTAAACTTAGTGTATGGTTTTCATTTATTTCTTGATGGACTGCCTCATTCCTTTTTCTGTCTGTTTAGGATATTCTTTGCATTTACCTCAGAAACCACATTTCCACTATCATTAGATGTTTCTTTTCTATACAGTATCTGATACGGAATTACCTTGACCATTGCACAGTATACATTTACAATCTTACCTCTAGAGAATCCTTGCAGCTAGTTAATGTTGAGCTAATTTCCATGTACGTATTCAAAATTGCATTGTCATGTTCCTGAATGCTACGAGACGAATCTTTTAAAGATTGCTCTTCCTTTAAGATTCGTCTTTTCATGCGCTCAATGATTCGTTTGTGTTTGCCGATGATATTCTATGGACATGCAAAATAAATAGAAATCTTTAGAAAACAGCATTTAAAATGATTCTTCTTCTAGTTGCCGGCTCCGCGGCGAAGGGGTTACAGGTGCAGTTCACAATTCTGCATACTGCATTCGAAACACAGCTGTGAGCGATTTGGCAGCAGACTGCATTGTGTTGGGTTTTTATTAAATGGTATGGGTGCTGGTTGTTCAGAAAGCAATGGCAAACTATTGAACGTAAATTTGCGCAGGAATCACAAACAGCCAAGAAATGCTGAGGTCGACTGCTACACCCTGTAAAGTATATTCAACTTGTAGTTTTTGTGTTCTTTCTCAGATGCCTATTTCAGTTTCAGATATGAATTTTATTGTTTTCCTATTCTCTAGGTTTGGACTGGAGTCTGTTGACAATGAAATACCTTGCTTTTCTTCTTTTGTCCACTTGAAATTTGTCTATATCTGCAATGTTGTGTCTTGTATAGACTTCACTGTCTTTTCTTTTAGTTCATGCAGTGGTCAATAGAGTTTATCCTCTACTGTTGTTTCTCTAGGTCAGAAGGTTTGCCTAGATATGTCGACATTTTGGGCAGTCTTGACAGCATGTGATCTGAGGTCTGTGGCACAAACCACATGTGTACAAGGCTGATTCACCAATCTCAATATTGTGTATACATGTGTCTTGTTCTGAGTTGCAGAATAATAATTTGTTCTGGTGTGTCCATAAAGTGGTAATCGTCTTGAGCTAGCTGTTTTAAACTTGAAAAGTACAGAATATTATCTAGATCAATGCATCTGTCTCCCAGGGAATTCACAATTATTAGTCTTGGGCCTTTTACATCTCTTAGTTCATTTATGGACACTGTAGTCGAGGGTTTAATATATACATATGTCTCCACGGCAAAGGCGATATGGACGCGGTTCGCAATTTTGCTTACCTGCGTTCGAAACACAGCTGCAACCGATTTGGTAGCAGACAGTGTCAGCTGGGTTTTAACATGATGGTATGGGAGCCAGTCATTCAGAAAGCAAAGGCAAACTACTGAACTTAAACTTGCCGAGACATCAACAACAGCCTTGCTGGTGTTGACAGCGATGTCCTGTAAATAGGATATGAATATATATATATATATATATATATATATATATATATATATATATATATATATATATATATATATATATATATATATATATATATATCCATCATGTGCCATGCCGAGCCGATAAGCATGGGCGGTCATGTTCTGCCATCTCACTCGATCACCAGTCGTGGATCAGCTCCGTGTTCCTGTCTCGACCATGCCACGTGGCCAAGCCACCCAGGTATTTACTTCTCGGTCTTCCCCTTGGTCTCTTCCCTTCAATCTTGCCAGTTGTACACCAAGTTCTCCAAGTCATTTCTTCTCATAATATGCCCCAAATATATATATATATATGTATATATACGTGGACCATATTTGGTATCACAAATGTGTGTACACAATACATTCTACAAGGAAACACCCAAAAATAATTTCAAACTGTGCTGATGCTGAGAAGGAGGTTCAACTCGTGCACCGTTCACCTGGACTAAAATGTTGACTCGCCCTTGACTTGGGGGCGTAAATTTAAGGTACCTCTGAAATCTGGAGTGAATTTGCCTGATGACGAGGGACACTGGTAACAGGGAAAGCTAATTCACAAGCAAACTTCAGTCCAGTGCTGCAAGTAGCGTGTATAGACTATGCTTGAGTTCAAAGCGAGCGAGTGCCCACACACTAAAGATATTTGTGGAGTGAGCTTGTTCTTACTGGGAATCTGTGAAATGAGAGTGCTATCATTGACAGGATACGGAGCTCACCTCAGGTTCAGCAGGTACTGGGCTCAATCCAAGCACTGGGCTGGGAAATTTTCCAACAACTATTGGTGTCTAATGATATCACATGTCCCCCTGATCTCTCTTGTGAAGTGAGAATGGATACCAAGACTTTTTGGATAAGGGTGAAAATAGGAAATCCTGTGTGCAGGCTAAATCTACATGTTGATAGCATGGAGGAATATCATCAGTAGAATTTATCCAGAACACCACGGAATGAAATCTCTGGAGACACAAACGCCTACACCATTTGACAGAGCACATCCTGATGATGATATTTAGTGGCCCTGTGACTTGCTGATTTTCATGTTTGAATGCCTTGCTTTTTTAATAAAATGCTCACTCGTTGTGAACTCGAGCGTAGTCCACACTAATAGTAGTTGCTACGCAGGTCCGCATGGCCGAATGCGTTAGAACGTGTGTTCTTAAACATTCGGTGTGCTGAGCCGAGGTAAGCGGCTCAACCCCTACACCGGACAGCAGGACTAAAATGTTGACCTGTCATCCTTGACTTGGGGATGTAAATTACAAGTACCTCTGAAGTTAGAGTGGGTCGCCTGATGGCGAGGGACACTGTTAATAGGGAAAGCTAACCCACACGCAAAATTCAGTCTATCACCACTATAAAATAGTGTGTATGGACTACTCTCAAGTTCAAAGCGAGCGAGCACACACACACACAAAAAGTAGTTGCTACTAGTGAATACACTGGACTTATGTTTGTGTGTGAGGGTGAGCTTTCACTATTACTAGCATCCCTTGCCATTAGGCTAACCCACTCAGAGTTCAAAGATACTTGCAATTTACATCCCCAAGTCAATATTTAAGTTGAACTGACCGGTGTGTGAACTGAACCCACTATGCCGCTGTCACAATCAAAAGTTTAAGACCAAGTGACCGGTGTGTGAACTGAACCCACTATGCTGAGGTCACCATCAAAAGTTTAAGACCAAGTGACCGGTGTGTGAACTGAACCCACTATGCCGAGGTCACCATCAAAAGTTTAAGACCAAGTGACCGGTGTGTGAACTGAACCCACTATGCCGAGGTCACCATCAAAAGTTTAAGACCAAGTGGCCGGTGTGTGAACTGAACCCACTATGCCGAGGTCACCCAAAAGTTTAAGACCAAGTGACCGGTGTGTGAACTGAACCCACTATGCCGAGGTCACCATCAAAAGTTTAAGACCAAGTGACCGGTGTGTGAACTGAACCCACTATGCCGAGGTCACCATCAAAAGTTTAAGACCAAGTGGCCGGTGTGTGAACTGAACCCACTATGCCGAGGTCACCCAAAAGTTTAAGACCAAGTGACCGGTGTGTGAACTGAACCCACTATGCCGAGGTCACCATCAAAAGTTTAAGACCAAGTGACCGGTGTGTGAACTGAACCCACTATGCCGAGGTCACCATCAAAAGTTTAAGACCAACTGACCGGTGTGTGAACTGAACCCACTATGCCGAGGTCACCATCAAAAGTTTTAGACCAAGTGACCGGTGTGTGAACTGGACCCACTATGCCACGGTCACCATAGACAGTTTAAGTCCATGTGGTGTGTGAAGTGAACCCACTACGCTGAGGTCACCATCAAAAGTTTAAGACCAACTGACCGGTGTGTGAAGTGAACCCACTATGCCGCTGTCGCCATAGAAAGTTAAAGCATGAGTGTGTAAAACCTCTCAACCGCGCTGGCTTCTAATGCTGTACTGAATTTGATTATGATAACCAAAATACACAAACCCCCTCAGTCCTGTTGTTAATGAACACAACCACAACCCTCTTCAGGATGAATAAGGAAGCAGAACATACCCCACAATGCCATGACCTTGTATACGACAAATTCCACACCGCCACATAAACAATATGACTGCAGTACTTACTGGAGATGCCGTCAGATGCTGCACTCTCCTGATGGACTGCTCCTTCCTGGCCACCTTCCACTTAAGTTCTCGTTTGGCTCCTTCAGATTCCATCTGAGACTTACGGATGTACTTGCGTTTTTTGAAGAGGTCCTTCAGTCTTTCTTGAAACCTGCAACAAGCACACTTGAATATAAATGTTCTTCATTCTTGTTAGATTATGAAATCTTCAACAAACACAACAGACATAAACTCTCCTCTCTTTTTCAGTCAAGAAACCTGTAACAAGAGCTCTTCTTGAGACATAATGTCCAGCTACCATGCAAAAATCACTTGGTTGCCTACTCACAAGCAGCTTTGGTTTTGAGCTGTGGTCATATTCAAGACAAATAACTGCATCCCTAACTTTCATTGGCTAGGACAGCACATTATCAGTTACACCACAAGCAGCCTTCCAAGGCAACAGATGACATACATGGGGAGCTGACAGATAGTTGCTGGATTTGGTCCTTAGTTCCAGATTGTAGGCAGAGGATCTATTTATGGAGACAATGGCTATGGCAATGGTTACTGCCAAGGTTTCTGCCAAGGAGGAAAGCAACTGCAAACTTTTTTTACAGATGCCAAGTAAATCATGTCTGTAGGGGAGGAGAGGCAGGCGGAGAAAAGATGCTGGACGTTTGACATCATGTCATGGAGGAACACTGTTTTCATAAATGATTGGCAGCACACAATACAGAAGGCTGTGGAAAGACATGATCACCAATGCCACATGGTATGGACTATAAGAAGATTGGCAGTACATGAGAAAGAAGGCTGTGAACAGACATGATCACCATCGCCACATGGCATGGACTATAAGAAGACTGGCTGTACATGAGACAGAAGGCTGTGGATACACATGATTACCATTGCCACACGGCATGGACTATAAGATTGGCAATACATGAGACAGAAGGCTGTGGACCTACATGATCACCAACGCCACATGGCATGGACTATAAGAAAATCGGCAGTACATGAGACAGAAGGCTGTGTAAAGACATAATCACCAACACCACACGACATGGACTACAAAAAGGACAACCCAGGGTTATATGATCAAAGTGGCTGTGAGAATTGAACGTGCAGTAGTTTTAATACCAAGAAAGCAATTTATATTTGAATATACAAGTATTTATCAGAGTGCTGTACTACTACTCAGCTACGAGAAAGCTGCGTTACAACCTCCACCTCCATTCTCATGCTGGAAGTCATGATATCATATGCCAGACTCTCCTCTTTTACAATGTCCCTTAACCATTGTAATGAAGCTCTACCCGCCCTGTTTACTCTCATCGCAGACACAGCTGTATATTTTATCACATGCTTTGGGCATGAGCTGTCACTTGTCAACCATTGCCTCTATAAGAGAAAGATGAAGAGGAGGAAGAGAAGAACAAGGAAACAGATAAAGATACATAGGCACAGATGTGACGTGGAAAGATTACATTTAAAGAATAACAATTAACTCACTGTCTAAGGATAGGAGAGACAGCTGGGGTTGCCGTTGCTCCTATGTTTTCTAGGGTGTCCTCCAGTTTCTGTTTTGTCTTTCTCAGCTCTTGGTTCTGCAGATGTTCAGATAGTTACACTGTATGAATCTTCACATTTTGCAAAGGCCAGACTGTACTAAAGAACAATAACATCTATGAGAGATGGTCAAAATGTTTTGCACTTCACTAAGAAATCATTAAGACAGGTAGGAGTGCTGTGTATCATTGTAATGACACTGTGGAATTCATGTGGAGTGCCTTTACATCTGTCTGAGGTTGTTTGTGTTCTGAACTGCATGTTCGGGAAAAATGGCGGCCGCCAATTTGCTGAATTGAGTTTTGTCTTATGCAGACATGTGTGGCTGATGGTTTTCTAGTGACTGCCGCTTCCATCGATTAACTATATTTTTTGTGGCAGACTTTTGTGTTGGCATTCGGGCAGTTGCATTATGCATAGTATACCTGTGTCGTCTGTTGGTTTGTCGAGATTCCTGTTTGTTCCACTTCTCACACGCGGCAGCGAGGAGCATTTTGTGTGATATTCACAGGCACAGGACTGGAGAATTATGGGGCAACACTTTGCCATGAAGTTGGAACAGCGACCAACTGACTAACTATTGTAAAGACACGCTATTTTTTTAAACGCCCCCCATGTACATGTGCACTTGGGGGTGCTGTGTGTATCAGCAATTTGTGGGAAACGTACAGGTATGTACAAAGCGGAGTTAAAGGCTAAAACAAAAGCTCACTCTGTAATCAAGTTCCTATATCTGCAAGACAAATTTGCTAAGCAAATTCATGAAGAGATGTTTGCTGTTTAAAAGGATTACAACTTCCTGCTTCCAAACACGCAGAATCCGTTTTATGGACATAGTTTTTCCAATGACCAGGACTTAATAACTGAACTGGAGATATGGTCTCAGGCCCAGACCAGGGAGTTCCACATCAAGGCATCAGATTGATGACAAAGATATGGAAGAAGTGCATCGCCATGAGGAGTGAATATGTAGAGAAAGACTTAAGTTCACACCAATTTCACACAAGGGGTGAATATGAGAAGAAAGACTAAAGTTCACACCAATCTTACACAAGGGGTGAATATGCAGAGAAAGACTAAAGTTTACACCAATCTTACACAAGGGGTGAATATGCAGAGAAAGACTAAAGTTCACACCAATTTCACATGAGTGGTGAATGTGTAGAGAAAGACTAAAGTTCACACCAATTTCACATGAGTGGTGAATGTGTAGAGAAAGACTAAAGTTTACACCAATTTCACATGAGTGGTGAATATGCAGAGAAAGACTAAAGTTCACACCAATTTCACATGAGTGGTGAATGTGTAGAGAAAGACTAAAGTTTACACCAATCTTACACAAGGGGTGAATATGCAGAGAAAGACTAAAGTTCACACCAATTTCACATGAGTGGTGAATGTGTAGAGAAAGACTAAAGTTTGCACCAATTTCACATGAGTGGTGAATGTGTAGAGAAAGACTAAAGTTTACACCAATCTTACACAAGGGGTGAATATGCAGAGAAAGACTAAAGTTCACACCAATTTCACATGAGTGGTGAATGTGTAGAGAAAGACTAAAGTTTACACCAATTTCACATGAGTGGTGAATGTGTAGAGAAAGACTAAAGTTTACACCAATTTCTACGTTTATGCCTTGACTCCTTCATACCAAAGTACAAAACTGTTTAACCACCTCTCATAAAACGTGACAACGAAGTTTGCGTGCCCGCCATATACCATCTGCAAGTAAATCAGTCTTTGTGAGCTCTAGATTCTGAAAATTTTAACCGTGTTAAATTTTTTGCTTCTTTAAATGTAATATCCTGTTCAACCCTGCTGGGTTATAATTGGGATATATAGTGGCTATTATTATTTCAATGAAAATCATAAACTGATTAGAGAATTTAGATGCAGACAGTCATAATTGTTAGGTCACGTTATAAGAATAAATAAATTGGAGAACTTGGTGACAACTGGCAAGACTGAGGGGAAGAGAACAAGGGGAGAGCAGAGAAGTAAATACCTGGATGTCTTGGCCACATAGTATGGTCAAGACAAGAACACAGAGCTGATCCATGACTCTTATGATCATGTAAGATGGCGAAATATGACCGCCTACACTTATCGGCATGGCATATGATAATGATTGTTATTTCAGATACAGTTTTTTTTATTTGTTCATTTGTGTTATTTTTAGCAATAATGATATTCATAGTTATCCTGGGTTTTTTCGTGGGGAAATATGGTGATAGATATTTTTATTTCATATGGTGCATATATGAAGCAATAACTTATCACTGAATGTCAGAAAGAGAGTAGTGAAATGTGATATCAAACGTGTTCTGCTGTATGGCAGTGAATCATGGAATGTTAATGAACAAATTGAGAAGAGTTTGGAGGTGGCAGAGGTGTGGTTTCTGAGGTTATTGTTGTAAATACATTGGACTGCCAGATAAACGATTACATGGAAAAGGCTAAAGAAACTAGAAAATTATATACAACTATAAGATAGAGATGAACAGCATTCTTTGATTGTGATAAGGAAAGGAGGCTTTAGAGAATATCGTGACAACTGGAAAGATCAGCAGTAGTAGAGGCAGAGGCAGACCAAGAGAAACAATGCTGGAAGGAGTGAGATGTGGCATGTTAGAACATCTTCAATAGAATTGATCCAGGACACCTAAGACTGAGATCTGTGGGGGTACATGAATGTCTAAGCCAGCTGGCAGGGCATATGATGACAGATCAGTTGAGGGGATGATGTACCTAAAGGGAGGGAGGATGCATGAAGAAAGTGGAAATCATAGGACAAACTGAAAAGTAGGGGTGGCTGCACTAAAACTAATATTTCAAAAATGGGGCACAGATGAAAGAAGGTCAAGAAACAGCAGAAATTATGTCATCTTGCTTTCATACTTAAGATTATCGTTAAGTGAATTAAAGTAATTAATTAAGGGGTTTTTTATTTCATTATTTTAAAATTATTTCATTAAGGGGGGCTGAGTGGTCTCGAGGTATGGTGTCCGCCTCGAGTGCTGGAGGTCGTGGGTTCAGGCCCCAGTGAGGACCGGGATTTATTTAAAAAATCCACGTGGACTTCCAGTAATAAAATTTCCCCTGGTCTCTGGACGCCCGTGTGTATTGTTGCGCACGTAAAAAATCCCTTGGCAGTTGGAAATCGAAAAATAGTAGCCTAACGGCGCTGCCCGGGCAAAATTTCGAGTTGAAAATCTACCCAAGTATTTCAGGATCCTCGCCAATGCTATGAAGTTCATGCATTGAGCTGAGTTTCTCCAGACTCAGGTTTGAAGTTAGGAGGAAAACGGAGCACTTATGGGTTAAACCTGTGTGCCGTGATGTTGATCCAATGTCTTAACTAAAGTAATTAATGTTTTATTTTATACAGGAATTGTTCTTGTGATGAACTACTTACTATTGGGGAATTATGTGCCAGCTACAGAGATGTGATTTATAGAAGAATGATGAGAATACCAAGGATGGATAAAAAGTGTAGGGAAGATATCTTGAAAGAAGGTAACTAATAAAGAGAACTGACTACTTGTATCAGAAGAAGACAGTCCCCATTCTTTTGGCATGTCATGAGACGAAGAAAGTTGAAGTATGTCGTATCAATGGGAAAGTTGGAGGGGAGGAGAGGCATCGGAGACAAAGAGAGAAGATGCTGGACAGTTTTCATCATGGCATGGAGGAACATCGGTATCAGAAATTACTGACCGTACATGAGATAGAAAGCTATGGAACATCGGTATCAGAAATTACTGACCGTACATGAGATAGAAAGCTATGGAACATCGGTATCAGAAATTACTGACAGTACATGAGACAGAAAGCTATGGAACATCGGTATCAGAAATTACTGACCGTACATGAGATAGAAAGCTATGAAACATCGGTATCAGAAATTACTGACCGTACATGAGATAGAAAGCTATGAAACATTGGTATCAGGAAATTACTGACAGTACATGAGATAGAAAGCTATGGAACATCGGTATCAGAAATTACTGACCGTACATGAGATAGAAAGCTATGAAACATCGGTATCAGAAAATACTGACCGTAACATGAGATAGAAAGCTATGGAACATTGGTATCAGAAATTACTGACAGTACATGAGATAGAAAGCTATGGAACATTGGTATCAGAAATTACTGACAGTACATGAGATAGAAAGCTATGGAACATTGGTATCAGAAAATACTGACCGAACATGAGATAGAAAGCTATGGAACATTGGTATCAGAAATTACTGACAGTACATGAGATAGAAAGCTATGGAACATCGGTATCAGAAATTACTGACCGTACCTGAGATAGAAAGCTATGGACAGACATCTTCATCAAGACCACACAGCATGGACTATACCAAGATATACTGTTTAATCCTTCTTTGCAGTTCCCTAGTGCTGTCTATCTTTAACGTGTTTTCCATTACCTTAGTTCATTGTACTGGTTTACATATTCCATTAGTGATATCATTTGTTGTTCATGTTTATTTCACGTAAGCAGATAATATCATGTATTATTATGCTTGCGAATGGCTGACAGGTCTTAGTTCAGATGTGACTGAGCCACTTACTGTATGACTGTTCTACCTGTTTTATGTTGGCGCTCACAAAACATGACATCCCACATTGTGCCAACAGCTTCAAGTGGAGGAGTGAAATTGGGAGGGTACAAGCCTTATCCTAATGCAATCTATACTAAATGTCATGATAGGGCAGACTAGGCCTATACCTTGGTCGGCAACTAGTCTAGGATCGAAGCTCTGACAGGCAGACAGAGCATTGATTTGCTGATCCGGCAGCTTCTGCAGCTTGCCTTGTTCCTGATGTTTTGGTGTTACCTTTCTTCTGGAGTAAACTAAGCAGGCTGAGAGAAGGATCATGTTGCATGGGCAACACATTGTCTCTACAATTCAACCCAGGCTTTGTGTTATAGAGACGTATAACCTCCACCCATGGTCTTACCATCATGAGTTCCAGTTACTATGCCTTTTTTGCAGCACAATGTAACAAATTATCGTCAAAATGGCAAGGTGCCAGGTTTAAATGATGATGATGATGATGAAGAGTGATGATGATGTTGTAAGTCATATCATAACACCAATATCAAAACAACAACAGTACACAACATAAAGCGCAGGTGCCTGTTCAGTCCTGTAACTCAATCCGACACTGACCTCTTTTTCCAGCTCTTTCACGTACTTCTTGTAGTTGGCAATGTGGAAGTCAACACTCATCACGTTTTTCTTCAACTGCAATAACAGATAATGACAATCATAACCCTGTTCAACCACAGCCCAGTACAACCACAACCCCATACAAACACAACCCTGTACTAACAGTACAGCCAAAACTCTATACACCCACAACTTTGTAAAACCACAACCCTATAAAACTACAACACTATACAACCACACCGGCGTACCCCTGGTATTTAGTTTTACCACATGCAGTTAGTTGTTCCCCTTCCATCCTGGCTGTCGCAGCACCTAACTACTCTTGATTCATTATCTGGATACCACAATATACAACATAAAGACCTGCCTAATCAAGACCAGTGACATGACTTACGCAGATTTTAACTGCAGACCCTGCAGTTTTAAGGCAATATGTGAGTATGCAACTATACTATCATGGAAACACTGGTTATATACTTCTACACTTCATGCACAAGGAACACGAGATGTTATACTTCCCCATAATCCTGACACAGCAGATTGGATGACTGTTCCATCAGAGAAGGTTAAAGTAAACAAGATCTAAAGTACACATAGGAATAATTATCCTTCAGCAATAAGAAGTCATACAAACTAGGTCGAAATATGTGTACAGCCATGCTTAAATTCACAAACTTACACACAATATGTTTAATGAAAGTTAAGGAATGTTTATAATACGTAAATCACCTATGTGAAAGCCTAGGGAAAACCATTACATTAACTTCATAAAATATGTTTTTGGCAGTTAGGAAGCTAAGATTTTTTTGTGGAATGCATGTCAAAATAAGTGTACACCAGCCCTCAAACTCAAGAACGTAACATGGCTTTATTTAGCTTTAGACTTACGTCGGCTCTGATGTGTTTGGCTCTGTCTGCGTATCTCAATGTGTTGTAAGTATCTTCAAAAGATTTGCTTGATGGACTGAAAGAGAGGGTCATAACAACCATGCAGGCACCATTCTGAACAATTTATTTATATATATATTTCATACATAGTGTATGATAGCTCACTGACACAATTAATGCCAAGGTTACTGACATTGCTCACGTAATGTCTTGTCGGTGGTAATGTATTGTCAGTGGTAATGTATTGTCAGTGGTCTTGTATTGTCAGTTATACTGTATTGTCAGTGATACTGTATTATCAGTGGTACTGTATTGTCAGCGGTCCGTTATTGTCAGTGATACTGTATTTTCGGTGATACTGTATTGTCGGTGTACTGTATTGTCAGTGATACTGTATTGTCGGTGATACTGTATTGTCAGAAATACTGTATTGTCAGAGGTACTGTATTGTCAGAGGTACAGTATTGTCAGTGATACTGTATTGTCAATGTTACTGTATTGTCAGAGAATGAATTGCCAAAATATGATAAGTAGATTGTGAGCTTTACTAGAACACGATTACAAGAAACAAAATGAACGTTGCGGCCAAAGCCTTCGTCAGCACAGAACAAAACAACACAGACACCAAACTAATAACACAATCACTACATAGAAAATACAGAGGTTACTCAGCTGAATCCTGTCTTGGTGAAATGTGTCTACAGCGCTAGCCGTTTGATGAGTGTAGAGGCGGCCGGATGTGAGGATTGAAACGGGTCGATGCGTAACAGGGATTGGCTAAGATGCCCGATGGGCAGGGGTGGGTGGGTGGGGGGAGAACACCCATGTTGGCGAACGGTGAAGGGTGAATTAGCAGTGAACTAAAGCCGGCTCTGTGGCGAATGTTATAGTTCGACATTCCGCATGCCCAGTTGGCGGGCGTTTGGAATGCAGTACGCCCTGTGTTGGTTAGCATAGGATAGCATGAGTAACGGTCACCCAGAAGACAATGACAGCAACCGAACGCAAACTTGCCAAAAAATCACTAACAGCAAAGGTAATGCTAAGATGATGGCAGCGCTCTGTAAAAGATGCGCTATCACGTTGTTCTAGTGGGCTATACAGCCGCGGGGAAAAAAAGAGAGAGAGAGAAAGGGAGGGGGGGGGGGGAGTAGGAAGTTAAATGAAACTATGTTGGACATTAAGGCCGTGAGGGGAGAGTGTCCCCAACTGGAAGATGAGGCGGTTTTCCAACGTCTTGCGATCACGTTCGTGAGATGCACACGATTTGAGCGCCGTGACCTGTATGTCCGCCACGCCACAGTGGTCAGAACTGTTGAAGTGCATGGGCACCGGTTTCTGGGCACCACTGTTGATATCAGATAGGTGTTGCGTAAATCTGTCAGCAAGACGTAAGCCTATCTCACCGATATACCTCATGTCGCAACGAGTGCAGACGATCGCATAGATGACGTTGCGACTCGTGCATGAGAAACCCTCACGAATGTGGAAAGTGGTCTTGGGGAATGCCAGACTCTGGGTTTGAAGTACATATGGGCAGGTATTGCAACGTGATCGAAGGCAAGCCAGTCGTACCAAGAAGAGACATATGGGGGTGGGGTAGACTACTGTGGACCAGCACATCCCTAAGGTTACGATCCCGCCTGTAAGCCACCAGAGGGGCCTCTGAAAAGACATCGCGAGTAGTAGGGTCTGCCTGGAGAATTGATACTGCATTGTCAGTGATACTGTATTGTCAGTGGTCTTGTATTGTCAGTGATACTGTATTTTCAGCGGTAATGTATTGTCAGTGGTACTGAATTGTAAGTGATACTGTATTGTCAGTAGTACTGTATTGTCAGAGGTACTGTATTGTCAGTGGTCTTGTATTGTCGGTGATACTGTATTGTCAGTGATACTGTATTGTCGGTGATACTGTATTGTCAGTGATACTGTATTGTCGGTGTACTGTATTGTCAGTGGTACTGTATTGTCACTGGTACTGTATTGTCAGTGATACTGTATTGTCAGAGGTACTGTATTGTCAGTGGTCTTGTATTGTCAGTGATACTGTATTTTCAATGGTACTGTATTGTCAGCGGTAATGTATTGTCAGTGGTACTGAATTGTCAGTGATACTATATTGTCAGTAGTACTGTATTGTCAGAGGTACTGTATTGTCAGTGGTCTTGTATTGTCATTCATACTGTATTGTCAGTGATACTGTATTGTTGGTGATACTGTATTGTCGGTGATACTGTATTGTCAGTGATACTGTATTGTCGGTGATACTGTATTGTCGGTGTACTGTATTGTCAGTGGTACTGTATTGTCACTGATACTGCATTGTCAGTGATACTGCATTGTCAGTGATACTGTATTGTCAGTGGTCTTGTATTGTCAGTGGTCCTGTATTGTCAGCGGTAATGTATTGTCAGCGGTAATGTATTGTCAGTGGTAATGTATTGTCAGTAGTACTGTATTGTCAGTTATACTGTATTGTCAGTAGTACTGTATTGTCAGTAGTACTGTATTGTCAGTAGTACTGTATTGTCAGTGATCTTGTATTGTCAGTGGTACTGTATTGTCAGTGGTACTGTATTGTCAGTGGTCTTGTATTGTCGGTGATACGGTATTGTCAGTGGTACTGTATTGTCAGTGATACTGTATTGTCAGTGGTACTGTATTGTCAGTGGTACTGTATTGTCAGTTGTACTGTATTGTCAGTTGTACTGTACTGTCAGTGATACTGTATTGTCAGTGATAATGTATTGTCAGTGATACTGTATTGTCAGTGATACTGTATTGTCAGTGGTTGTCAGTTGTACTGTATTGTCAGTGATACTGTATTGTCAGTGATCTTGTATTGTCAGTGGTCTTGTATTGTCAGTGGTCTTGTATTGTCAGTGGTCTTATATTGTCGGTGGTCTTGTATTGTCAGTGGTACTGTATTGTCAGTGATACTGTATTGTCAGTGATCTTGTATTGTCAGTGGTACTGTTTTGTCAGTGGTACTGTATTGTCAGTGATACTGTATTGTCAGTGATACTGTATTGTCAGTGATCTTGTATTGTCAGTGGTACTGTATTGTCAGTGGTCTTGTATTGTCAGTGGTACTGTATTGTCAGTGGTCTTGTATTGTCAGTGGTACTGTATTGTCAGTGGTACTGTATTGTCAGTGGTACTGTATTGTCAGTGGTACTGTATTGTCAATGGTACTGTATTGTCAATGGTACTGTATTGTCAGTGGTACTGTTTTGTCAGTCGTATTGTATTGTCAGTGGTATTGTATTGTCAGTGTTCAAGCAGACATAAAACGATTATAAATTAACATGACTAAATAGCAGATTGTAAGCGACTCATGTGTACATAGGCGTTAGCACAATTCACACGTGGACTCATGGCAAGGCAGAAAAGAGGTCAGATCTTTCATGGATCCAGCAGACTCATGTGAAGGGCTGTAATTGTAATTCTAAATTTGTGATCTAGTTAACAGCAATTTTCTACCATGGTTTTAAAAAAAAAAAATCTATGTGCAAACAAAAATATATGATAGTCAGTTTAAATTTACTGTGGTAGACAATTCAAATTACTGTGTAAATATGTGTGTTGTATATTTAAGCTTGAAGGATTTATCTATCTCATTGCTTTAGTTTATGTTTGTGTGCTTTCTGTAGTATGTACCTGATGTGATGCAGCAAAATATGCCAGACAATAAATCATGCAATCTAATGTCTGTGTTTTGATTATACAAATATTACGACTATGCCAAAGAGACATGAACAGCTACACAGCCAAACAACAACAGATGAAGCAACCGGTGTACCTGACGGCAGCAATCATCACAGTCTGACAGTTGCCCCCTAATGAATCTTTCAACAGTCTGGTTAGTTTGCTGTCTCTGTATGGAATATGGCCTTTAAACTGGGAAATAAACAACAACAACATAACAACACAGAGACACTGAAGAATCACATTTACTTGACATCAGAAAAGATCTTTCAAGGCAACAACAAGCTCTGAATAATATGAAAACTACCATCTACTGCCTACAGAACCTTGCAGTGTAGGAGGGGGGGGATCTTGAGCCTGAGGAATTAAGGCCGCCTGGTTAACACAGTCACCGCAAACTGTGCAAGTTAAGGTTCCCCCCCCCCCTTCCCCAACAGAAAAAAATAAAAAATCCACACCTTACCAAGGATTCCAATCAGGTCTCCAGAAGAAAAACTCCACATTCTAGCCACTCAGCCAGCCACTAATCTGCATAAAATGTGGCCTCCGAAAATGAATAACTCCCCAATTTTTAACACACCAAAACAAAAAAGGACATTTCCCTGAGTTCATAAACATCATCATGTTACTTGTCATGCAGCTTAGATATTCATGTATGTCCCCAGATATTGGCCCGTATCACTTCTACTGATAATATTCCTTATGCCTTAAACCATCAAATATTGTTCATTTCTCTCAGTCTGTCTCCGCTAGCAATGATTTTTCCAAATCGTCATTAGGTTCTTCACTATATCTCCTCTTACATGTCCAATGAACACTCTCTTTAATAATGGTGTGTATAATGTTCCATTTTCATTAGCCTCTTCCAGGCATTAATTGTCCACTAATCTAGCTGCCCAAGATATTCACAACACTCTTTGCTGCCTCCAAGTGCTTCCTAATTTGTTCACATTCCAAGGTTTAATGCCCTACAGCAAACAGGTTCAACGTAACAGTCTTCTTGAGCTAAGTTGAGAGGAGTCAAGAACCAACATCACAGCACTCAGGACATTCACATACACTCAGTCCTCATTTTCAACAGTCAGCAAAGAGTTCCTATACTAATGGCTGTCTGACCTTTCCTTAGAGTAGTGAGTTTCGGTCAGATCCTCACACCAATCTCTCCAGGCTATGATGATTTATTTGATCTTCCACACTATACACATAATCCCAAAGGGCCCTGACCACATTTGCCTTATCGTGTATCAAAACCCCTCCAGGGGATGCAGATCCGGCCAGTCTGTCCGCCTGCTTTGTTTCCTAACACACCAGCATGCCCTCGGGAAAAGATCCAATGTACGCTCCTTATCTTTGATTTTTTTAATTGAAGCATGCTACTCTGTATGAAGCTTGCGTGTCTTCACCCTTCCTAGCATGCTTTGTGAGTCTATTACAAGCACTACATATGCGTGCTATTTGTCCTCCAACCAGCGGAAAGTTGCAGTGATTGCCTCCACCTCCATTTTCAGACTAGATGTTGTGGTATCATATGGCAGACTTTCCTGCCCTAAACAACGTCCATTTTGCTATGAACCACTAGGCATTTCTTTTACCTCTTAGCACAGAGCTATCTGTGGAGATGATTACACCACCTGGGCATGAATTGTCACAAATCAATTGTTCCACACCCCTTTCAGATTTCTTGTGTAGACATTAATAGAACAGCGAAGAAAAAGAAGCGGGAGGCGGATGATGAGAAAAAGAACAAACAAACGAATGAAAGAACTTTATTTTCAAAGGGCTAAGAATTTTTTAAAAGTCGCTTAAAAGTCGACAGGGTCGACTTCATCGCACCGGGTTTTATCCCATATGGCTCAGTCTCTTTCCGCAGCGCGGAAAGCGTCGCACAAAGCACGAACTCCGTAGCTTTTAGCGACGTCTCCGAACATTTAACTCGTAAACCGAAGGACACGGCCCGGAATCGAACCCACAACCTTCGGATCACAAGTCAAACGGCTTGACCACTTCGCCACAGAGACTCCCTGGAAAGGGTTAAGAATTGGGCACACAAGCTTATCTGATATTCTGCCCTTCTTATCTCTCTGCTCTCATACATTATTTCATTCATACATCACTTATGAAGCTCATCTTAGACAACAGAAAAAATATATGCATTATAAATGCATGGAAAATGTACAATAATCAATAACACATGACTCACTGAAACTAATTTTTGACATGGCAATTAATATTAGCTAAGAGTAGAATTATCACACCACAGTTAGGAGAATGTTCATTTAACAAGTTGTCTTTTGAGATTATCATTTTTTAAAGGGAGAATATAGATACTGTTCAAATAGGTTGTGATTGTATGTATGGGGATTGGTGGTGTCTTTGATCTGTTGTGGAAGATTGTTCCACAGCTGAGCTGCGGAGTACGCTAAGTTTGTTTTATATAAGTCTATCCTAAGCTTAGGGAGATGTAATACATTGACACAACATTGCAGATGTAGACAAATTTCATACAAGAGACAACATTGCAGATACAGACACATTTCATAGAAGAGACAACATTGCAGATTTAGACACATTTCATACAAAAGCCATATGTTGAGTTGTTCGCTGTCTTCTGTTATACGAAGAACAACAAGACAATGAAGAAAAGAAGTTAAGTTCAAACAAGGAATATAGAAACACAAACAAACCATACCTTATTATCAGCAAGCGCGTTGATGACATTACCCAAAGCCAGCAATGAGCGGTTAATGTTGGCCCCTTCCCGGAACCGTGCCCCACAGTTTGTTGAATGATTTGCCCTCTCAGATCCGGCCAGGTCCACCAGACACATCTTAGCCATTCTGACTTCGGTACTGACGCTGGCGGACTTCTCTCGCTGGTTGACAAACACCTGCCCAAAATATTTTCGTCAAATGTGGTAGCTTTTGCATACAATACATGTGTCCCAGGAGCAGTTTTCTGCTATTGGTCTGTGATGTGCTAGGGCCATCACAATATGTAGGGCTGAATGCACAGAGGGATAGGTAACAGGTCGCTCCCTCTCAGAGCGAGGCGATGAGCACGGATGTCGAACCCTCATCTGACCACACTAGGAGGCCAACATGGCCGAATGGACAAGAGCGCCTGTTCTTAAACATCTGATGAGCTGAGGTAGGGGGTTCAACACCTATGCCAGTCAGTTGGACAAATATTAACTACTCGTCCTTGACTTGGGGACGTAAATTACAAGTACCTCTGAAGTCGGAGTGGGTTCGCCTGATGGCAAAGGACACCGGTAATAGAGAAAACTAATCCATACGCAAAGTTCAGACCAATGCTACTAAAAGTAGTGTTTATGGACTAGGCTTGAATTCAAAGCGAGCGAGCGAGTACCCCACACAAAAAAAATCTGACCACTCATTATATTGTCAGTGCAGCTTTCTATCAACTATGTCAATGTGCCCACTAACTTGTGAAGACAAAAACAACAGGTTGCATAATGTAATGCCTAGCATATACCACTGCATCTCATTAGGTGCACACTGCAGAAGTCAATTGCCATGAGGCTACAGTGTAGATCTAGGGGTTATGACGTAGATGATAGACTAAACACAACATGGCTCGCTCACATGGTAAACTGGCAAATACTGAGATTAATGCATTTAACACAACTCACTGTGACAACTGACATAAAGTTTATTTCTGAGGATACACGCCGAAACAAACCTCCACAGCCAGCCAAGTCACCCACTCTTACATATGTTCATGGAGTTCTCACACACTGTCCACTGTCGACCCAGTGTTTGGTGGCTCTTTATACAATATGTATAGTCCAGCTCGTGGTATGCTTCTGAGTCATTTATGATGACTGCCTTATTGAATAGTTTCAGAAAGCCATCTCAGAGCCACAGTGACCACCTTCACCTCCATTCTCATGCTGCATGCCAGTTTGATTATACTCCACTCTGCTCTATGATGAGCTTGCCCCTCCATCTTGTTGTGAAGCCCCATCTTGATCTCTCAACTCACCACACTGATACTCCATCTCGCTGTGAAGCCCCATCTTGATCTCTCAACTCACCACACTGATACTCCATCTAGCTGTGAATCCCCCATATCTTGATCTCTCAACTCACCACACTGATACTCCATCTAGCTGTGAATCCCCCATATCTTGATCTCTCAACTCACCACACTGATACTCCATCTTGTTGTGAAGCCCCATCTTGATCTCTCAACTCACCACACTGATACTCCATCTCACTGTGAAGCCCCATCTTGATCTCTCAACTCACCACACTGATACTCCATCTCACTGTGAAGCCCCCATCTTGATCTCTCAACTCACCACACTGATACTCCATCTTGTTGTGAAGCCCCATCTTGATCTCTCAACTCACCACACTGATACTCCATCTCGCTGTGAAGCCCCATCTTGATCTCTCAACTCACCACACTGATACTCCATCTCACTGTGAAGCCCCCATCTTGATCTCTCAACTCACCACACTGGTACTACATCTCGCTGTGAAGCCCCATCTTGATCTCTCAACTCACCACACTGATACTCCATCTCGCTGTGAAGCCCCATCTTGATCCCTCAACTCACCACACTGATACTCTATCTCGCTGTGAAGCCCCCATCTTGATCTCTCAACTCACCACACTGATACTCCATCTCGCTGTGAATCCCCCATCTTGATCTCTCAACTCACCACACTGATACTCCATCTCGCTGTGAAGCCCCATTTTGATCTCTCAACTCACCACACTGATACTTCCCAACTATTAAATCATTCCCCCCTGCAACACTTTCTATCAGCTGGCTTATTTTCAAACCTGCACTACTTCCTATATTCTCTTGATTTGCTCTTTGGTCATATTTTACATGAAACTGTTTTCGATCATAGCTGATATAGCTATCACCAAGCCCAAGTTGGCAGCTGTTTTCTTTAAATATATTGTGAGCGGGTGCACATGACTGATGCACCAATCTTGTATTTTGTATACATGTGGTTGCGTAATATAATGTCTTGCTCTGAGACACATATCCTCTATATAAAATGTCAGTACAATAATGTGTTAATTTAACCTCACTTTACAACAGTGATTTTAAATTAGAAGACAAAAATACTTTTAACATTTAAAAATGTACAAGACGCCACATTAATACCTGAAACACTGCATGTGATCTTGATGATTCTGCATTTGCGTCTGTTGGATGTTGAGTTCGATTCTTGTTTCCAAACTGTAACATGTGCAGTAGTTCATCGGCAGTCTTTGGCTGGTTAAGAATTAGGCAAATAAATTAAATAAACTAATGTAAATTACTAACTGGCACCTTGCCATCTTGACAGATCATAGATTGTTACATTCTGCTCAAAAACAGCATAATAACTACAATCCATTACAGTAGCAAATAGGACTGGACAGACCAATTCATGGGGTGAATGTTTTTCCACAATGAGTGCATGTGAATACATGGTCATTTCCACCATCCCGCACCACATGAACTGACTCATGTGCTCAGTGTGTGACCTATCTGCAATCATGTTCTCCTTTGTCTTTATTTTCATACAATGGAATACATCGTTTAGAAATCGATGGCAAACTACTGAACGTAAAATTGCCAGGAAATCACAGGCAGCCAAAATGTGCTGGGGTTGACTGAGGCATCCTGTAAAGGATATGCAACTAACTAACTTTACTCCATTCCTGATCTTTGACCTCCATGCAATGCGATCAATGGTGACTTGCTCCCAAGGTGCAATATCAATCCTACATCAATCATGTCCCACTTACAAACTGATGTAAATATAAGATTGAAAGAGGGGGCTGCCTTTTGCTGAGCTGAAACTAGAGTGTAAATACTACTACTGGCCACCTTGCTGTCTGGACAGACGATAGTTTGTTACACTGTGCTTCCAAAAAGGCATATTAACTACAAACTATGATGGTAGCGAATGTGACTGATCAGACCAATTCGTGTGTAAATGTTCGTCCACAATGGATGCATGTGAACACATGGTCATTTCCACCAACATGCACCATCTTACATCTCATACACTCAGTGGGTGACCTGTCTGCAATGATTTTCTCCTTTGTCTTTATTCCATTTTTGATATTTGCCCTCCATGCAATACGTTCAGTGGCGACTTGCTCGCAGTGTGCAATATCAATGCCTGTATCAGTCATGTCCTGCTTACACACATCTTTGTATTATAGTAGAGACTGACCCTGAGATCTTTTACCCATCTGTAATTCCTCAAAAAAGATGTCCTTTGGTATTCTACTATCGTCCGTCTCCTAATGTGTCCTATCCATCTAAATCTACAAAGAATGTAAATAAAAGGCACAAAAATGACCAGCAAGCTCAGTGAAAGGAAAGATGGATGCAGATACAAGCAAACACTTCAACCAATGTCTTCATCAACAAACAAGAAAAAGAAAGTCAACAAAATCATAGACAAATAGCTCTACTGTGGAATGTACAGAAACGAGAGAGCTGATCAACTGGCTGATCAAGGAAGGAGCAATCTGATGTAACTGTCACATGCAACCAAAAGAAAATGTATGGACTATGCTTGACAAAAACTATGCTTGAGTTCAAAGCAAGTGAACGCGCACACAAAAGCTTGCTCAATGGGGATTCAAACATAGAACTATGGGCCCAGTAATCAAGTCTGCAAGTCAGTGGGCCACCGCATCCCCCAGCAAATCAGTATGACAAGTCAACAAAACCAATCACACTCACAAACTTTTCAGTGAACATAAGGTAAACAAAATGAATCACACCACAAACTTTTCAGTGAACATAAGGTAAACACAACGAATCACACCACAAACTTTTCAGTGAACGTAAGGTAAACAAAACGAATCACACCACAAACTTTTCAGTGAATGTAAGGTAAACAAAACGAATCACACCACAAACTTTTCAGTGAATGTAAGGTAAACAATATGAATACCAACTGCCACTTGGGAAAAGAAAGCAAAGAAAGACTTAACTTGCATACATATATATGTATATATTTCCTCATTCTCCTATCTCAGTTGCTCTTTCTGTCTGTTTTTCCTTCTGACTCTTTTTCTCAGTCTCATTTGAATATAAGTAAATGATACCAATGGCTTCAGACCTCTTGTGAGGAAGGAAATAGAAGCAGGAGATGAGAAAGGGCTCCAACTCCTTCAGAGGACAAAATCTATGGAGATGTCCGCAACCTCAAACTGACTGCTGATTTTTTTATATTCAGGTTGACGTCTATTGATGAAGGAAGTAAGGAAGGAAGGAAGGAAGGAAGGAAGGAAGGAAGGAAGGAAGGAAGGAAGGAAGGAAGGAAGGAAGGAAGGAAGGAAGGAAGGAATTACCTTGTGTAAAGATAGACCTGCAATGATCACTCCAACATTCTTGTCCTCTCTGATGGGCAGGTTTCCACGAGGCATCAGTAAGTCTCGCACCTGCTCATTGTACACCTAGAGAGCACAGCAAAAACATTCACATGAGGAGCGCATCTTTCTTTATATATGATATACATGGTAGGTTACAGTGTTACTTTTTTTTGCGCTCGCTCGCTTTGAACTCAAGTGTAGTCCATACATGTACTACCACTTCTAGTGCACTGGACTGAATTTTGCATGTGGATTAGCTTTCCCTATTACCATAGTCCCTCGCCATCAGGCAAACCCACTCTTACTTCTGAGGTACTTGTAATTTACTTCCCCAAATCAAGGGTGAGAAGTCAACATGTTAGTCCAACTGGCCGGTGTAGGGGTTGAACCTGCTACCTCGCCATCAGCACAACAGATGTTGAAAATAATCACTCTTATCCATTTGGCCATGCTCACCCCGTACAGTGTTACTATTTTCTACTTTCCTTATGGGCCTCAGTAACACAAGGGCCTCAGTAACACAAGGGCCTCAGTTATATAAGGGCCTCAGTAACACAAGGGCCTCAGTAACACATGGGCCTCAGTAACACAAGGGTTAGATCCACACATGCTAGAAGTATTCTTCTATAGGTCTTCTTCTCTTCCTCCATTTACCTCAGTGAAGTATTGAGCAAGCTTTCTAATTTTTTTTTTTCATGTGGTCTAGGTAGAGAACTATCTAACCGAGTATTTTCAATTTCTAACAACCGAGAGATTTTGTTTAATGTGCAATGTCCAAGCAGGTCCTAGTTTTTCACTTATGTAAACTACTGGCACCTGGTCATCTTGACATAGATTGTTATTGTGCTTCCCAAAAAAAAAAGGCATAATAACCTCTCCATAGCACACAGCCTGGGTTGAATTTTAGAGACCATGTGTTGCCCATGCAGCTAGGTCCCTCTCTCGGTCTGCCTAGTTTACTCCAGAGACCATGTGTTGCCAATGCAGCATGTTCCCTCTTTCTGCCTGCCTAGTTTACTCCAGAGGAAAGGTAACACCAATACATCTGGAACAAGACAAGCTGCAGAAGCTTATGGATCAGCACCTGTCCACCTGTCTGAACTTCCATCCTGGACTTGTTGCCAACCAAGGCTTAAGGTCTGGTCTGCCCTGCCATGATATTTAGTCTTTAGGTTACGTTTCCTCACACCAGGATAAGGCTTATACCCTCTCAACTGTGCTCCTCTGTCCAAAGTTGTTGGCACAATGTGGGGTGTCGGCTTTGGTTGCGCCGCCCAACATTCAGTTTTCTTTCATACAGTTGCTCAGTCATATCTGACTAAGACCTGACTAAAACTTATGTAAGCAGGGCAATGTGAAACCACTGAGCTTTAGAATAGCCAACAGATAGTTGGTGGTCATCGTCTCAGGTTCCTGACAGTAGACAGAGGATCTCTGTATAAAAACAATGACTGCGGTCACTAGGTGTGACCAGGTTAGACTTTTGAACCTCATGGATTCGAGATACTTTTTCCCCACATAAGTGCCTTTGGTGATAGAAATCTGAACTAATCTGTCATATAGTAGAAGACATGTGACAGAAATCTGAACTAATCTGTCATATAGTAGGAGACATTTGACAGAAATCTGAACTAATATGTCATATAGTAGGAGACATGTGACAGAAATCTGAACTAATCTGTCATATAGTAGGAGACATGTGACAGAAATCTGAACTAATCTGTCATATAGTAGGAGACATGTGACAGAAATCTGAACTAATCTGTCATATAGTAGGAGACATGTGACAGAAATCTGAACTAATCTGTCATATAGTAGAAGACGTGTGACAGAAATCTGAACTAATCTGTCATATAGTAGGAGACATGTGACAGAAATCTGAACTAATCTGTCATATAGTAGGAGACATGTGATAGAAATCTGAACTAATCTGTCATATAGTAGGAGACATGTGACAGAAATCTGAACTAATCTGTCATATAGTAGAAGACATGTGACAGAAATCTGAACTAATCTGTCATATAGTAGGAGACATGTGACAGAAATCTGAACTAATCTGTCATATAGTAGGAGACATGTGACAGAAATCTGAACTATTCTGTCATATAGTAGGAGACGTGATAGAAATCTGAACTAATCTGTCATATAGTAGAAGACATGTGACAGAAATCTGAACTAATTTATCATATAGTATGGTTCATGTTCATTGGTTATTTGAACTGATTTGTCATTCAGTATGGTTTGTGTTCATTTGATATTTCAGCTATTTGTCTTCAGTAGAAAATGTAATCTGCAGACATTTAAACTGATTTCTCAAAATGGTAGAGCATACCTTCAATGGACATCCTTTACCCATGCTTTGGGGGGATCATCGATGAGTGCCAGATGCTCTTCCACATCATGGTCTCTGCATCTCAAGAGGTCTCCTACTCCAAGATCCCCTGCCAGTTCGGTCCAGGCCTATGATGACCTTTTATCTATGGCTACAACAATGAGCAGGCTGCTTTGCATTGGTTTTCATGAAATGCTATGAGGTACGGTCATTCAGAAAGAAATGGCAAACTACTGAACATAAACTTGCCAAGAAATATCAAACAGCCAGAAATTCTAGGGTTTGACTGTGATGTCCTGTAATGGATATGATACTAATTTTTTTAACAGCGAGTGTGGCAGAAGTCTTGCAGAGTGTAATGGCGCCTGAGATGAGATACATTTCTTCTTCTTCTTTCATTCCCTTGAAATTTGTCTATATCTGCAAAGTCATCTCTTGTATGAGATGAGATACATTTCTTCTTCTTCTTTCATTCCCTTGAAATTTGTCTACATCTGCAGTTGTCTCTTGTATGAGATGAGATACAGGATATCTAATTATACACAACATAATGACCGCAACTTTCTCCTATGCCTGCGACGTAATTCACTACACCACTGATGTTGACGATGTTAAAGTCGTCGACAAGACTGCCGTTATTACAAAAGTGCCACATTCTGCAAACACACAAAAACTATTTTAAAACAACACATGAAGAATAGCCAATCATACAAGATGTGTGGATTAGCACACATGAAGAACAAAAATCCAGATGCCCAAAAAGTAGCACGAGACTTTTAAACCCACCTCAGAATATGAGACAGCAACATCAAACATCTTCTCATCCTTTTGCTCGTTGATCCTTTGGTACAGGTCGATCATCGTGTAATATATCACCCCCGGCTCCCTTTCATTGCCCAGCATTGTGTGGGTCTTCCCTGCACCTGTAGCTCCATATGCAAACACTGCAAACAAATAGAATATTCATGAGGTACTCTTCCTGAAGTGTCATGAGACAGCAAAATCAAACTTCTCATCCTTGTTCTCGTTGATCCTTCAGTACAGGTCTATCATAGTGTAATATGAGGGGGCTTTAAATGAAAACCTTAAATGTTTGTTTTTGGGTTGTTTTTTTTGTTGTTGTGAATATATTCTGAAAAAGTAAAGACAAATGTACCATTCTTTATGTAGTCCTCGCTACATTTAATGCAAGTCCTCCAGCACCAATTCTCTTGGCTGCGTGTGTAACCACTCACGCACCACCTGCTGTACCTCTTCATCGGACTGAAAAGTTTGTCACATAAGTTCTGAAACTTCCTACTCCACTCATACACTTGCTGGACTGACAGGCATGCATCACCATACTGGACCTTCATTTGCTGATAAATGTCTATAAGTTTCAACACTTCACTGATTAAAAATATGGTTGGTGCATATCAAAAGTCAGGCGATCATTTTTGAACTGTCCTTGTGATGTTGCCGTTTTCATCTGCACCGTGATGTCATGTACTTAACACTCTTAACATCCTCAACAACAATATTGAAGGCTACAAGACAATGGCATGGTTATTGTAATTTCTATCACACTTTTAAGGTTTTCATTTGAAGGACTCTCGTATATCACCCCCGGCTCCTGTTCATTGCCCAGCATTGTGTGGGTCTTCCCTGCACCCAGGGCTCCATATTGCGAACACTGGGAACAAACAGAATATTCATTAGGTTTTATTCCGGGACTGTATACATACAGAACATTAGGTATTCTTCTGGAAGTGTGTACATACAGAATATTAGGTATTCTTCTGGAAGTGTGTATATACAGAACATTAGGTATTCTTCCAGAAGTGTATACATACAGAACATTAGGTATTCTCCTGAAAGTGTGTACATACAGAACATTAGGTATTCTTCTGAAGTGTGTACATACAGAACATTAGGTATTCTCCTGGAAGTGTGTACATACAGAACATTAGGTATTCTCCTGGAAGTGTATACATACAGAACATTAGGTATTCTTCTGGAAGTGTATACATACAGAACATTAGGTATTCTTCTGGAAGTGTGTACATACAGAACATTAGGTATTCTCCTGGAAGTGTATACATACAGAACATTAGGTATTCTCCTGGAAGTGTATACATACAGAACATTAGGTATTCTTCTGGAAGTGTGTACATACAGAACATTAGGTATTCTTCTGGAAGTGTATACATACAGAACATTAGGTATTCTTCTGGAAGTGTATACATACAGAACATTAGGTATTCTCCTGGAAGTGTGTACATACAGAACATTAGGTATTCTTCTGAAGTGTGTACATACAGAACATTAGGTATTCTTCTGGAAGTGTATACATACAGAACATTAGGTATTCTTCTGAAGTGTGTACATACAGAACATTAGGTATTCTCCTGGAAGTGTGTACATACAGAACATTAGGTATTCTTCCGGAAGTGTATACATACAGAACATTAGGTATTCTCCTGGAAGTGTATACATACAGAACATTAGGTATTCTTCTGGAAGTGTATACATACAGAACATTAGGTATTCTTCTGGAAGTGTATACATACAGAACATTAGGTATTCTTCTGGAAGTGTATACATACAGAACATTAGGTATTCTCCTGGAAGTGTGTACATACAGAACATTAGGTATTCTTCTGAAGTGTGTACATACAGAACATTAGGTATTCTTCTGGAAGTGTATACATACAGAACATTAGGTATTCTTCTGAAGTGTGTACATACAGAACATTAGGTATTCTCCTGGAAGTGTGTACATACAGAACATTAGGTATTCTCCTGGAAGTGTATACATACAGAACATTAGGTATTCTTCTGAAAGTGTGTACATACAGAACATTAGGTATTTTTCTGGAAGTGTGTACATACAGAACATTAGGTATTCTTCTGGAAGTGTATACATACAGAACATTAGGTATTCTTCTGGAAGTGTACACATACATAACATTAGTTCACATTTCACTATCATCATATACCTTTGAAGTCAGATGTTTGCCTGATGGCGAGGGGCACTGGTAATAAGGAAAGTTAGTTTACATGCAAAAAATCAGTTCCATGCACTAGAAGAAGTAGTAGCATGTGGATAGACTACGCTTGAGTTCAAAGTGAGTGAAAGCAAACAAAAACAATTTTATCTCTAAATCTCTCCATGGGTTTTTAATTTTCTATTTCTTTTACAAATCTTGACTGCTCTTCAAAAACTAAAACAATTGAATAAATTGTGGCTTGTTCTTAAACATCCGGTGTGCTAATGCTGAGGTAGTGGGTTCAACCCCAACAGCTGGACTAAAATGTTGACATCTTGTCCTAATTTGGGGACGTAAATTATAAGTACCTCAGAAGTCGGGGTGGGTTCGCCTGATGGCGGGCACACTGGTAATAGGGAAAGCTAATCCACAAGCATAATTTAGTCCTGTGATACTAGAAGTAGCGTGTATGGACTACGCTCGAGTACAAAGCAAACGAGCATCAAAAAAAGATAAATAAAGCAACTATCAAATTAGTACAAAGTACTTACCACTACAGTTGTAGCCATTCAGAACTCCACTGACAATTCCTTTGGTGGTCTGCTCAAAGACATCCCTGTTGTTTGCTGATGGACCAAACACATAGTCAAAGGCATACTTCAAATCTTTAAAACGCCGCCGATTTATGTCCCGTTGACTCATGAGCAGAAACCCTGAAGTGTTCTGTATTTTGGGGTCAAACACCAACATGTGGTCGCTGATGGCCTCTGTGACTATGTGATACTTCTCGCACTGCTCAGATTCATTCATGGGACGGACACGCACAACTACCTGTAATATCAGATGATATTTCACTTATAATGACAAAACTTTACACTAAGTGGGGACTTAATTAAGGAAATCTATTCTATTTTGATAATGGATGGACATGCTCTACAACCTGAAACATCACTTTACAATTATAATGATAAAACCTTCACATGAGCATACAACTACTGGAAACATGAAACATCACATAACTAATATGTAAAAGAAGATGGATACAAGAGGGAGAGGCGGGTGAGGATGAGGAGAATAAGAAGTAGGAAGAAGACAAAAAACAAGAATAAGGAGGAGGGGTAGGAGAAGAGAACAAAGGAAAAAGGGAAATATCAAACAAAACTTTTAATAAACTTTCGCAATATAAAGATAAAAGTACAGATGATTAGTTCCTTCGAAGCAACACAGATGAAAGACAGATTCATGACGAACATTTGCCAAGAGTGATTAGGCAAGGAAATGTTCACAGATTCATTTAAGAGACAAGAGCCTGAAATATCAGAACTCAATGAATGGAACAGAGAACCAGACAAGGAAATTCCCACAGCTTTGTTCAAGAGACAAAAGTCTGAAATATCAGACCTCAATCAATGGAACCAGAGAACCAGAAAAGGAAATTCCCACAGCTTTGTTCAAGAGACAAAAGCCTGAAATATCAGACCTCACTGAATGGAACAGAGAACTAGACAAGGAAATTCCCACAGCTTTGTTCAAGAGACAAAAGCCTGAAATATCAGACCTCAATAAATGGAACCAGAGAACCAGACAAGGAAATGTCCACAGCTTCATTCAAGAGACAAAAGCCTGAAATATCAGACCTCAATGAATGGAACAGATAACCAGATAAAGAAATTAACACAGCTTCATTCAAGAGACAAAAGCCTGAAATATCAGACCTCAATGAATGGAACCAGAAAACCAAACAAGGAAATTCCCACAGCTTCGTTGCAGTTAAAAACTAAAGATAATCAAAAGGTGGAATGGCTTGGTGGTACATCATCCACCTCTGACTAAAAAGATATGTAGCACAAATCTAGATAAAGTTGTTGCTGTTGTCTGTTGGAGATGGCATGGTTTCATCGCAGCAGGCAAGCAACATACTTGTTCTGAGCATGCTCACGGCACTGCTAGTGTGAGTGTCACATGTGGATGATGCGTGTCTACCATTAACTCATGGAATAATTATGACTCTTCTGTTATAAGCCATGACATGAGGTTTGGTGGCCAGTTCACTTCTGTCTTAATATTACAGTACGCAGTCAAGGTATGCCTTTATGGCACAATATACTGTCAAGGTATGTCTTAATGGCACAATATAGTCAAGGTATGCCTTAAAGCCATACAGTTATGGTATGTCTTAATGGCAAAATACAGTCAAGGTATGTCTTAATGGCAAAATACAGTCAAGGTTATGTCTTAATGGCACAATATAGTCAAGGTATGTCTTAATGGCACAATATAGTCAAGGTATGTCTTAATGGCACAATATAATCAAGGTATGCCTTATAGCCATACAGTTATGGTATGTCTTAATGGCAAAATACAGTCAAGGTTATGTCTTAATGGCAAAATACAGTCAAGGTATGACTTAATGGCAAAATACAGTCAAGGTATGTCTTAATGGCAAAATACAGTCAAGGTATGTCTTAATGGCACAATACAGTCAAGGTACGTCTTAATGGTGCTGGTAACTTACGGGGGTATGTAAGCCGGTCGTTCAGAAATGCAATGGCAAACTACTGGACATAAAAACTTGCCTAGTACATCAACAGCAGTTTAAAAATGCTGGTGTTGACTGCAATGTTCTGTAAGGGATATGCTCATCTCATCTCATCATGTTCCTCTTGTACCTTGCGGTGTCGAGGTGAAGTATAAACATCGTGAGAGTGCCCGATTATGGGCTTCATGTATCGATATTCCCATGGACTCTGCTATTCCCTCCGTCCAACGTTTACGTGGTCGGCCTCTTCCTCTGTTTCCATCTGGTCTGTACATCATTGCTTGTTGTGGTATGCTGTTGAATGGTAACCTACTTGCATGGCCAAACCATTTGACTTGCTGCTTTCTAATAAAATCTAGTGCAGCTATAACCCCCACTTTAGTCCTGATTTCTTCATTTCTGATCTTATCTCTTCTTGATACTGTTGAGTATTCTTCTCAGGAATCTCATTTCTGTTGTGATTTTTCTTTTCTCTTTTTCTGTCATTGTCCAGGTTTGGCATTGGTAGCATAGAGTTGGTAGGAAGATTGTGTTGTAAAGTGCTTTCTTAGTAGTTATTGATACATGTTTGTTCTTTAGTATTGGTGCCATTTGTCCAATGAGTTGGTTTGCCTTATTGCATCTATTTTCGATCTCGTCTTCTGATCTGCCATTTGATGATATTATACTTCCTAGGTACTTGAAACTCTTTACTTGTTTCAGGGTATGTTCGTTTAGGTGAATTGTTGTTGTTTTTTCTTCTTTAGTTATAGTCATTACCTCTGTTTTGCTTGTGCTAATTTTCATGTTATGTTCCCTACACATTTCGTTTAGACTATTCATGTGGTCTTGTAATTCAGCTTCTGATTTTGCTAGCAGAGCTTGGTCATCCGCAAGCAGGAGTTCTCTAATGGTTAGATTTGCAGATGGTTCTTCTTCTGTGTTCTCATCATGCGGTATTCTTGTGGTCTCTGTTTGGCTGGTTTCTTTACATATGTTGTCTATATATGTTATAAAACAGCGGTAGGGGTTTACGGCACTGTGGATCATAAGAGGCAGGACTGGTTTGTGGCAAACAGCCAGATACTGCAGCCCTTGATTGATAAAAAGAAGATAGCTCTCTTAAGAAACAAGGAAAGACCAATGCGTAACACTCTGAGTGAGCTGAAGCAAGCGAGGAAGGATGTACAAAAGGCTGCCAGGCAGTGTGCGAATGACTATTGGATCAAATTATGTGAGTCCATTCAAATCGCAAGTGATAAGGGAAACATCAGAAGCATGTATGAAGGGATAAAGAAAGCCTGTGGTCCAATGATCAAAAGAAGTGCCCCGCTGAAAACCTTGACTGGAGAAATCATCACTGATAAGAAACAGCAGATGGATAGATGGGTCGAGCACTATTTAGAGCTTTACTCAAGTGAGACCAAGCTGGCAGATGATGCCCTCAACGCCATAGAGGCCCTGCCAACTCTTGACCACCTGGACACACTTCCCACTATAACAGAAGTTAAGTGTGTTATAAATGAGCTTGCATCTGGCAAGGCTCCAGGTAAGGATGGGATTCCAGTAAAGGTGATCAGGAGTGGGCAAGACATCCTCGCTCTACAGATCCACCAGCTAATAGAGCTATGCTGGCGAGAAGGACAAGTCCCACAGGATTTCAAAGATTCAAACATCATAACGCTGTACAAGAACAAGGGAGATCGGAGCGACTGCAACAACTATAGGGGTATCTCACTTCTGTGTATTGTTGGGAAAGTATTTGCCAGAATTGTCCTGCGCAGACTTCAAGTCCTGGGAGATCAAGTCTACCCCAAATCACAGTGCGGCTTCCGTCAGAAACCGGTCTACCATTGATATGATATTCTCATTGCGACAGATGCAAGAAAAATGCCGGGGAACAAAATCAGCCACTGTTTATTGCCTTCATCGACCTCACAAAGGCATTCGATTTGGTCAGTCGTGAGGGTCTGTTCAAAGCACTAAAGAAGATTGGCTGTCCACCAACTCTTCTGTCCATTGTGGAATCGTTCCACACAGGCATGAAGGGTATAATCAAGTTTGATGGCTCAACTTCAGAAGAGTTTTAAATCAAGAGTGGAGTTAAGCAAGGTTGTGTACTAGCCCCCACCCTCTTTGGGATATACTTTTCACTTCTACTGAAATATGCCTTTCATGATCAGGATGACGGTATATACATTCACTCACGCTCAGATGGTGGCCTCTATAATGCTCAGAGATTGAAGGCCAAGACCAAAATTAGCAGGGTACTAATCAGAGAGTTGCTTTTTGCGGATGATGCTGCGATTACGACCCACTCTGAGGAAGAATTACAACATCTACTATCTGCATTCTCCAATGCTTGTTCTGAATTTGGTTTAACAATTAACAAAAAGAAGACACAGATTATGTCACAAGGTGCACATGGTGTACCATCAATCTTTATTGACGACACCGAACTGGAGATAGTAGACCATTTTACATATCTAGGATCAGAGGTAAATAGCAAATTATCCCTCGATCAGGAAATCAACATCAGGATTGGCAAGGCAGCAACAACAATGAACATGTTAGCAAAAAGAGTCTGGGAGAACAGGAAGCTTACTGCCAAAACAAAATCCTCGTCTACCAAGCCTGTGTCCTTAGTACTCTTCTTTATGGCAGTGAAACCTGGACAACTTACTCACGCCAAGAGAAACGTTTAAACAGCTTTCATATGCGGTGTCTGCGAAGAATACTTGGTATTAAGTGGCAAGACAAAATCACAAATACTGAAGTATTGGAAAGATCAGGTTGTGTGACGGTGTATTCCATGCTCAGTCTTCGTAGACTTAGATGGATAGGACACGTTAGGAGGATGGATGATGGTAGAATACCAAAGGACATCTTTTTTGGTGAATTACAGACGGGTAGGAGATCTCAGGGTCGGCCTCTACTACGATACAAAGATGTGTGTAAGCGGGACATGATTGATACAGGCATTGATAATGCACATTGGGAGCATGTCGCCGCTGAACGTGTTGCATGGAGGGCAACTATCAGAAATGGAATAAAGACAAAGGAGAAAATGATTGCAGATAAAGCACACACAGAGCGTGAGAGACGTAAGACGGTGCAAAATGGTGGAAATTACCATGTTTTCACATGCACCTACTGTGGGCAAACATTTGCAGCAAGAATTGGCCTTACCAGCCACACTCGCCACCGCCATGGATCATAGTTATTGCCATATGACAGTTATTAAGCCTTTTTGAAGCACAATGTACCAAACTATCGTCTGTCAAGACGGAAAGGTGCCAATAACTATATATGTTATGAACAAGAGAGGGGACAGGACACAACTTTGTCCTTATCTTATGATGAAGGGTTCTGAGTGTCCTCCAGTTGCTCTCACTATGCATGGTACTTCAATTTTAATTCACCGCAAACAAAGGAAATTCCAGGGCACACGTCATATCCTGGGGTCCCCTTATTCGCGCTGTATCTCGGTGTGCATGACCTTGACCGGAATAAAGTTGTCGGTGTGCAGCAAATGGTTTAGTTATGTGTGTGAGTTGACCTGAATATTTCAGTGGTTGTATACTCTTGTGCACACTTAGGGGCTGTTATTGTGTGCTATTTTGTGACCCTGAAAAGGGCCCGTTCCGTTATGGCATTCTTCTAGTGGCCCTGAAAAGGGCCCATTGCTGGATGATACTGCTGTATGTATGAGTTGACAATCATATTCTGCAGACTAGTGTTGCGGTGGTGGCCAGACTGCAGACTATTGTTGGGGTGACCAGAATCGAACAATGTCAGCTAGAATGGTGTTGAACACATCTAGGCCAGCACATTTAGTGCGACGTCGCCACATGAATTCGCACATGTAGGAATCGAGTAGATGCCTGTGTGTTCCATTCTGCCTCTTGTTTCTCTCCTTGGCCGTTCTCCACATGCGCTCGATGCATTGAGTATGTGCACCGGTGATGGGGTCCACAAAGTTTTCAGAGTGGTTGACGGTGAGATGCGTCAAACAGAATGTAATATGCCATGTTGCTGCAGAAAGGCAACACTACTCTGCTTGTCGTGGACATCTGCTGTCAGTTCAATAAAATTCATGACTGCAGAAAGCCAACGTAAAAATGTACTACACACACTGTGTTACCGTTCGTCGCTCCTTTTTCGCGCCATGACACGCACTGAAAAAACTTTAATTGAACGGAGATCCCCCGCCAGTGCTATATATAGCTGCTAAAGCTAAATATACCTCGTGACGTCTGTTGCGGTGAATTAAAATTGAAGTACCCTATGCATTCACTGTTGTTGTATAAGCCTGTACATAAGTTTGTTAGATGTGTACTCACTCCATATTGTTTAAGGATTTCCCACAGCTTGTTTCTATCTACTCTATCAAATGCCTTTTCTTGGTCGACAACGGCTAAGTAGAGAGTTTCATTGAATTTGATTGATTTTTCTATAAGTTGTCTACAAGCAAAAATGGTATCTGTGCATCATTGCAGCAAAAGAGATTGCACACAATACAGAGGCATTTCACTGTTGAGTCACACTGGGAAAATATTTTGCAAAATACTGGAGAAAAGGGATATGCAACATTTTTTTTTTAAATGTCTCAACTGCAAAATACATTCATAGTATGTCTTACAGTTATGGTATGCCTTAATGGCACAATACATTCAAGGTATGTCTTAATGCCACAATACACAGTCAGTGTTTGTCTTAATGCCATAATACACAGTCAGTGTCTGTCTTAAGGCCATAATACACCAAGGTCACGAATGCCTTAATAGCTCACCTTTACATTTGCATTCCCATGCCCTGTGTGGGGCCTTGGCGAAGAATTGTGTTGCTGAAACATCTGCCAGAGACAAGACAGGATTTTAAATAACATAATACATAACAAGAAATGTTTGTAATATTGCAGAGAAATTAGAGGTCTTGTTTGCACAATTGTACAATACTAGTATTCATTAACACATTAATAGACACTTGTAGTCGTGGCCACAAAATTATGACAGATAAACTTTGTCTGGTAAAATTAACTTAAAGTATTCTTTTTCTCTCAAAATTATTTAACAAAAACACATTTCCAACAATTATAAAAGCTCCTCTTGCCTTTTGTAGTCTTATTTTAATATCTCCATTTGTTTTCCCATTTTTGTCCACATTGTTTTCCACACTGGTGTCTGATTTTGCCTTTTGAAGTGGGGTTTCACCAAGGGAGATCAGGTTGTTTTATTTTTTTAAATCTCATTATCTTTGTCTTATCTCTATGAATTGTTAGACTTAATTGTTGTGACATCTTTTCAAGCATGGTTAGTTTAACCTGCATTTATGTGTGACAGGAGTGCAATGTCATCTGCGAAGTCCAAAGCATCAAATTTGATTTGTTAGAGTCCATTCATTCAATTTCTGGTGGTAGTTGTTGTCTTCATAACCCAGTCTATAGTCAGTAAAAGCAATAGTTAAGCTGAGTGGAGCTAAGAACCAACATCACTCCACTCAGGACATTCCCACATGCGCTGTCCACTCTTTCAACAGCCAGCGAAGAGTCATACTGCTAATTATTCTTCT
This sequence comes from Cepaea nemoralis, assembly GCA_014155875.1. Taxonomy (NCBI): domain Eukaryota; kingdom Metazoa; phylum Mollusca; class Gastropoda; order Stylommatophora; family Helicidae; genus Cepaea; species Cepaea nemoralis. Next base: position 598,624 of record JACEFZ010028052.1, read on the forward strand.
TCTTCTTTCGTTCGCTTGAAATATGTCTATATCTGCAATGTCGTCTCTTGCATGAATTGAACTGTTTTTTTCAGTTCACACAGTGGTCCATAGAGTTTATCTTCCACTGTCGTCTCTCTAGGCCAGAAGGTTTGCCTAGATATGTTATATTTTGGGCAGTCTTGGAGTATGTGCTCTGCTGTCTGCGACGCCAATCCACATGTGCACATGGCTGTTTCACCAATCTTGAATTTTGTATACATGTGGTTGCGTAATCTATTGTGTCCTGTTCTGAGGCGCAGAATAATGACTTGTTCTGGTCTGTCCATAACGTGGTAGTCATCTTGAGCAGGTTTTGGTGGCTTTCTGACTGATTTAATCATTCTTTTCTTTTGGTGGTATGTAACGGGCACATCAGGCTGTTCTTCTTTGGCTCCTTCCTTAGCCAATTGATCAGCTCTGTCGTTTCCGGGTACTCCACAGTGGGATGGTATCCACTGTAAGGTGACTTTATGCTGACTGCTAAGTTCAGAAAGTAGTGTCCTTAGTACTGGCAATTTCCCAGAGAGGAGCGCCTCGAGTACTGATTTTGCATCTGTTAGTAGCACCACAGGTTGTGTACCATTGCTGTTATTTAGTAATTTCTCTGTTGCTATCTTGATTGCCTCAATTTCGGCATCATAGTTATGGCAGTACTTTCCTGTCGGTACTCTGGCTGTGTCCCTAGTATTATTTGGGTATTCTATGTACACTCCCGCTCCTCCATTTCGAACAGCATTTTGTGCTGACCCATCTGTGTAGACTCGGATCCAGAGATCCTGTGGGTATTCTTCATCAAGGAAGCTGCGAGTGGCTGTTCTGCGCTGCACACTGTTCTGTTCTTCCTTGTCAAATATTCCTCTCACTTTTGTCTGGATTTGTAACGATAGTCTATGCTCATCTTTCCATGGAGTTCGCTCTGGAATAGTTGTTAGGGGGATACCAACTGTGGGCAGATCAGTGGTTTCTCTGCAGAGTCGTTTGGCCTGGTGGATAAAACTACTTCTTTTCAACCGCCCCATAGCTAGGTTTTCAAATCTGTTCTTCATAGGGTGGCCTGGCAAGCTGAGGAACTTTTCTGCTTGTATTAGCGTTTTCGTATCTCTGCGCTCACTCAGTGCCTGTGTCCTCCCCATCTTCTCCATTTCCACTATAGGGGTTGATCTCATCCCTCCTGTGGTGACTCTAAGTGCTTGATTTTGCACCTTGTCCAGCTCTTGTAGTGTGGTTTTTGATGCTGAACACCACGCAGTTGACCCATATTCCAGGTGTGGTCGTATGCTCTGTTGGTAAACTTTGCTAAGTATTTTCGTACTGGCTCCCCATGTGGTTCCACTTAGCTTTCTCAGGATGGCTATTTTCCTTCTGGCTTTTGCTACTGCTTTGTTGATGTGCTTTCTCCATGTCAGCTTGCCATCAAATGTTACTCCAAGGTATGTTGGTTCTTTATCTTCTCTTAGGGGAGTTCCATTTATCTGGATGATCCCTGCCTTTTGTTTTGGAGAGAGGGTAAATAGGGTGGTGCTGCACTTGTCAGTGTTTATGCTGACACACCATCTATTTGCCCATGCAGCAAATGTATCTACAGCTCTTTGTAGCAATCTGGTGGCCACTGATGCATATTCATTTGTGCTCCATAGAACCAGGTCATCGGCGTACATTGCCGCTTTAATTCCATGCGGTAGGTGAGCAACAAGATCATTGATGAAGATTAGAAAAAATGTGGGGGACAAGACTCCGCCCTGGGGGACACCGTGACGCAGTAGTACTTTCTTGCTCTTGAGTCCGTCTATCTGTACTCGGGCTCTTCTGTTGTGCAAGTATGCTTTCACCCATTTGTACATTCTTCCATTGACTTTGCAGTTTCTAAGTTTCTTCATCAGACCTTCTTTCCAGACTTTGTCAAAGGCTTTTTTCAGATCTATCCATGCCGCAAGCACCAGCTTCTTCTCTTGGAATGCATCCTCAATTTATTGAGAGAGGTAGGTTGTCTGATCTTCCGTAGAGTAGCACTGCCTAAAGCCAGCCTGCTGTGGCACAAGGATTTTTTTACTTTCAATGTACCACTGCAGTCTGTGATTGATGATGCGCTCCAGTGTTTTGCAGAGACAGCTGGTGAGGCTAATTGGTCTGTAGCTAGAGGCAATGAAACCATCTTTCCCTGATTTTAGGAGGGGTATCATGATTGCTTCTCTCCAGGCTTGTGGAACACTGCCTAAGGTCCAGCTGTTATTGAAGATCTGCAACAGCTTTGTTTTGGCCTCTGTTCCTAGGTTCCTGATCATTTCATTGGAGATACCATCAGCTCCTGGTGACTTTCTCATTTTCAGTTTTGATATGGCTAGCTCCAGTTCGCTGATTGTGATGGGTGCCTCCAGAACCTCATGTACTATTTCCTTCTGTCCTGTATGTTGTCGTTTCTCTCGAATCTCTTGTTGTTTCTCTGGACTAATTTTGATATTGCTATCTTGTGCGAATGAGTCCGCAAAATGGTCAGCTGCTTGCTTTCTTGTTAAGATTTTTCCATCTTTATGTAGCGCAATTTTTGAGTTTCTCCCTGTGCCCTCGTCATTAAGCTGTTTTATTAGCTTCCACAATTTCCTTGTGTCTCTTTCAAAGTTCAGAGACTCCGTTTTCTCCTGCCAGCTTTTCCGTCTAGCCTGCAGCTTGGCCCTTTGAAATTTGGCTTTTGCATGCTGGAATTTATTGTGGTGCTCTTGGCTGGGTGTGGCCTCTGCTTGCTTTCTACACACTTCAACATCATTATGCAACTGTTCCAGTTCACTACTCCAGTAGGGTTTATATTGTTTACGGGCTCCTCTTGGTACTGTTTCTCGCGCTGCCTGTAGTATGCATTTCCCAAACTCTTCAACTACTTTATTTATGTCTTTCTCAGTGTTCAGGTTTCTAACCAATATGCTGGTGCGATGCTTGTAGATTGCCCAGTCTGCTTTCTTGTAGTTCCACCTCGAGAGGGTGCTGCTTTCACTTACAAGCTCATTTTCTACGGTTAGAAAGACTGGCCGATGGTCACTGCCACCAAGTTGTTTCCCAACAATTTGTGTAATGTTCCACTCCAGGTCTGGTGAATGAAAAACCAGGTCAGGTGTAGTTGTAGAGTGCCATGATCTCGAGTAGAAAGTATGTGGGTCGGACGGCTTGTTAATCAACATGAATCTATTCTCATCCTGCCAGTCTTCCAGTCTCTCTCCTCTCTGGTCCATGTGATCATAGCCCCAGCTCTGCGAGTGGCTGTTGAAATCGCCACACACAATCATTTTTTCTGTTAATGGTAGTGTGTCCAGTGCCTGTGGACTGTCACTTGGACAGTAGTAATTGATCAGATGAAGGTCTGTATTACCTGTCTTAAGTTTAAGTGTCTGATACTCAGCCCCTTCTATGTAGACTTTGATATGGGAAGCCATGATGTTATTTCTTACAAGGGACAGTATCCCACCTTTTCGCCTGTCCTTTCGGTCAGATCGGTAACACTGGTAGCCTCTGATTTTGAAGGCTATATTTTCATTGAGGTGAGTTTCTTGCAAGCAACATATGCTTACTTTTTCTTGGTCCAAGATTTTTTCTAATTCTATTTTTTTGTTGCTGACTCCCTCCGCATTCCAGTGCATTATTTTAAGTCTTCGTTTGGTAAGGCCAGTCATCCTATTCTCATGTCCCCTGGCTCCACAGGACATCTGAGAAGGACCTCCAGTAGTTGGGGTTGGACCCTTTCGAGACATAGGGCCCGGCACTGCACCTGCCTGGGGGTCCAAAGCAGGGCGAGCACCATAACGATTAGCAGTAGTCGACATATTTCATTTTGCGTGATTGCGTGGCATCCTGATTTCTGTGGTGCGCCTCTTGGCTGGTTGCCTCCGACTTCAGCTCCTTTCTTTGCTAGAGCAGACTGTGGTCTCACTCGAGTGTAGATGTGTACACGCGCACACACCTGTCTGCGCATGCATGTACGTGCATACACATCTAGAGCATACTGGTTATTTTCCGGCGCCAGAGATTCGCCGTCGCCCCTTCTCCTGTTAGTTTAAACAGGTCCGCCGCGTGAAGGCCAGAAGTTGGACTTTTGCTGCATAGGTTATGTATTCATGAGCCGTTGAGGTATTTAAGCAATGTTGGGCGCTCACCCCAACACCGCGCCTCGGCTACATACAGCAACATTTGGAACTCGCTAATCATTCCAAATGCCATCTGATTGAAAGTTCTCAGTTTTGAGATTCATTCAGAACTCCCGATCTCTCGCCATATCATTCTCTCCACATACAGGTTCTGTCTGTTCCACTGCTTTCTCCACCTGGTCCCACAGGTACCTGACCAGCCTTAGGAGATGGAAAACTCTTGATTATAAATCCCCAAGGTGGACCAATGTCCCAAGGACTGAATGGCCACGGCTGAGCTGGTTGTGAACATGAAATGTCTGGTATGCGACAGGGCAGTGCCAGATGTATGGGCTCCTGAGGGACATTTCCTAGCAGGCAGGCTCTACTAGGGTGACCAGTTACTAAAAACAACAATGATGACAAAAGACATTCCTGTCTTTATTTCAAATACAAGTGTCAGTTCTCCCCCATGGGGAACTATACATGTCATATCTTCATATGCTTCCCTCATTAAGTTAATGATTTTTATAGTGATATCACAATACATATAACATAATCTGCACTAGTGTAAACAAACAAGCAGCTCTGAAAACAAAGTCCTAGAAAATGTATGCATGCACAAAAATGGGAGCCCCAGTAGCATGATAGCTAGACGCTCGCTTGCTGCACTAAATCTGATGGGCATGGGTTGGTTTGTTTTTTTGTTTGTTTTTTGTGCTTGCTCGCTCTGACCTCAGGCATAGTTCAAAACACTACTTCTAGTAGTGCTGCGCTGAATTTTGTGTGTGGATTAGCTTTCCCATATTAATATTCCTCGCCATAAGGCGAAGGTGAAGGTACCAGCTTCAGAGGTACTTGTAATTTACATCCCCAAGTCAAGGACAATAGGACAACATTTTAGTCCAACTATCCAGTGTAGGGGTTGAACCCCTGACCTCAGCATCAGCACACTATGTTTAAGAACACGCATTCTAATCCATTCAGCCATGCATGGGCTTGATTCACATCGGGACTGTTTCAATTTTATAAAGAATAGGTAGTCTCAGTCTAACATAGCTACCAGGAAATGTCTTGGAAAGCAAAGGCGGCCGGCCTGATACTCACTACATCAACCACTACAAATAAGCATTAGGTTTAGTGCCATATTTACAATGCACTTTAGGTGTGTACAAGAGACCTTTACTTTTTATTCACACACACACAAAATGGATGGGATCAAAGTCAAATAACTTTAGCTTATTTATCATCATCATCAAGTGCCGTGCCGGCTGGCGTAGGCGTTCATGGCTCTCCACAGATCTCGGTCTTTGGTGTTCTGGATCAACTCTGCTGATGATATTCCTCCATGCCACCGTCTCAGTCCGTCCAGCATCATTTCTCTTGGTCTGCCTCTGCCTCTCTTCCCCTCGATCTTTCCAGTTGTCACGATGTTCTCCAATGCCTCTCTTCTCATCACATGACCAAAAAAAGATGTTTGTCTCTTTCTTATTGTTGTATATAGTGTTCTAGTTTCATTAGCCTCTTTCAGGCAATCGTTGTTAGTTACTCTGGCAGTCCAAGGAATTCGCAACATTCGTCTTAAAAATCACATCTCTGTTGCTTCTAAGTTCTTCCTAATTTGTTCATTTACATTCCAAGATTCGCTGCCATACAGCAAAACTGGTTCTATATAGCATTTTAGTACTCTCTTTCTTACATTCATTGATAGCGACTTATTGCATAAGATACTCTTCATTTTCTGAAATGCTGTCTTTGCCTGCCCTATTCTGCTCTTAATCTCTTTTGTACATCTTCCATCTGATGTTATAAGTGCCCCTAGGTATTTAAAATTATCCACTTGGTTGAGAATTTCCCCTTCTATTTCTATGTCACATTTTGGCGTCCCCATTTTCTTTGATATCACCATTGTTACTGTTTTCTTGATATTCAAGGACAGTCCTTTCTGTGCACTCTCTGTTACTACACTGTCCAACAATTGTTGTAGGTCTGTTGCATTATCCGCTACCAATACTGTGTCATCTGCATAGCGTATATTGTTTATATTATATCCTCCGATTAGTATTCCTGGCTTCTCTTTGATCTCTCTCATTATTACTTCGCTATACAGGGAGAAGAGATCGGGTGACAAGACACACCCCTGTCGTACTCCTAGCTTTATCTGTTCGTAACTACCCTCTTTATTTCCCATTTTAATTGCTGCTACTTGGTTCCAGTATATATTCTTTATTATTCTTAAATCTTTCCCATCAATGTTGATATCTTCCAACATTTTAATCAGCTCATCATGTTTTACTTTATCAAATGCCTTAGTATAATCTATGAAGCATAAATATATGTCTCGCTTATTTATAGACAATACATTTACAGGATGACACATTTACAGACAACACATTTACATACAATATATGTACTGTAGACATATTTACAGACAACATATTTACATAGAACATATGTACTTCTTCTTCTTCTGTGTTAATTATAGACCATATGTACTATGGGAGACTTTATAAGCAAACATTTGCTATTAATGTACAGACATTATTCGCAAACGGCTGGTAACAAGACATTTACTACCGCCGTCGATTGGCTTAAGAAAACTATTATTCTCCTTTCTTCTTTTCATTCAAACCCCACTTTCTTTTTGAACTTCAACTACATACATACTAGTTTATTCCATGAAAACTTTAATGATCATATCTTAATGAATGCCCAGATACAGTTCTTACTTCTTAACGGTGAATTTGCGTACGCACGAGATGAAAGTAAGCTGTAGATGACACTAGTCACCCTATCTCAAGTGAACCAAGTCGACAGACCTCCACTTTGCAACTGAAGTTCTAGTCAACATTTGTTTTTATGAACTCCGAAGCGAGGGTTCAAAGATGATAAAGTTCACACAGGGTTAAATTTACATATCACGTGACCATAGTTAATCCTAATTGTTTGTTGTTTACTCTTGACTGTTTGGCTCGTCTGTGTGTTACTTTTTTTTGCATATCCTTTACAGGACAAGTTTTACTTTCAGTAGTTTGCCATTGCTTTCTGAACGACTGGCTCACATACCTCCGTAAGTAACCAGCGCGACGCGATCCACTACCGAATCTCCCGCAGCTGTGTTTTGTACGTGAGTATACGGGATTACGATCAATGTCCTTAATCCCTTCGACGGGGAGACCGGCTGTGTGTTACTGGCACCTATAAATAGTTACACTGTAATCTACCATGCTTGACGTAGGAGGCGTCTAAGGTAGGGTGTCGTAAGACTGACTGCCTCACCCAGTGTAAAACTGAAAACTCTACCTGCAAAGAGGTTGACTTGATTTAGTTAAGAATCTAGGCTCCATTGGAAGATGAAAAGAAGGGGAAGAATATTATTTGTTGTTTTTACTTTGTTTTATATTGTCCATCAACTCTAAGATTACACCTGTCATCTATTTCTTGTTCACCTTCTTCTTAGTAACATACTTTGCTTATTTGATAGATGTCGATATTTTGATATATATTTCCACAAACATTAATAATGTAGTCAAACCTAGGCCACGTGACCAGCTGTTTGCGAATAAGTCACGTGACAAGCAAATGTTTACTTATAATCACTTCGTACTATAGACATATTTAAAGATAATACATTTACAGACAACACATTTACAAGCATGATTACAGACAACACATTTACATACAACATATGTACTATAGAGAAGGTTGTGTACTAGCTCCCACCCTCTTTGGAATATACTTCTCACTTCTACTGAAATATGCCTTTCGTGATCAGGATGGTGGTATATACATTCACTCACGCTCAGATGGCGGCCTCTACAATGCTCAGAGATTGAAGGCCAAGACCAAAATTAGGAGGGTACTGATCAGAGAGTTGCTTTTTGCAGATGATGCTGCAGTTACGACCCACTCTGAGGAAGAATTGCAATGTCTACTATTTGCATTCTCCAATGCTTGTTCTGAATTTGGTTTAACAATTAGCAAAAAGAAGACACAGATTATCTCACAAGGTGCACATGGGATACCATCAATCTTTATTGACGACGCCGAACTAGAGATGGTAGACCATTTTACATATCTAAGATCAGTGGTAAATAGCAAATTATCCCTAGATCAGGAAATCAACATCCGGATTGGTAAGGCAGCAACAACAATGAACAGGTTAAGAAAAAGAGTCTGGGAGAACAGGAAGCTTACTGCCAAAACAAAAGTCCTTGTCTATCAAGCCTGTGTCCTTAGTACTCTTTTTTATGGCAGTGAAACCTGGAAAACTTACTCACACCAAGAGAAACGTTTAAACAGCTTTCATATCCGGTGTCTGCGAAGAATTCTTGATATTAAATGGCAAGACAAAATCACAGATACTGAAGTATTGGAAAGATCAGGTTGTGTGACGGTTTATTCCATGCTCAGTCTTCATAGACTTAGATGGATAGGACATCTTAGGAGGATGGATGATGGTAAAATACCAAAGGACATCTTTTTTGGTGAATTACAGATGGGTAAGAGATCTCAGGGTCAGCCTCTACTATGATACAAAGATGTGTGTAAGCTGAGACATGATTGATACAGGCAGTTGATAATGCACAGTGGGAGCAAGTCGCCGCTGAACATGTTGCATGGAGGGCAAAGATCAGAAATGGAATAAAGACAAAGGAGAAAATTATTGCAGATAAGTCACACACTGAGCGTGTGAGACGTAAGATGGTGCATGATGGTGGAAATGACCATGTGTTCACATGCACACTGTGAACGAACATTTACAGTGTGAATTGGCCTTATCAGTCACATTCGCTATGACCATAGGTAAAAGTTATTATGCCTTTATCAAGTACAAACTATCGTCTGTCAAGACAGCAAGGTGTGAATGATGTACTATAGACATATTTACAACATACATTTTTTTTGCATATCCTATTTACAGGACATTGCAGTAACACTAGCATTTTTCAACTGCTGTTGATGTCTTGCAAGTTTTACATTCAGTAGTTTGCCATTGTTTCTGAACGACCGGCTCACACACTTTTCCGTAAGAAACCAAATCAGATCTGCTGCCAAATCTAGTGCAGCTGTGTTTACTATACATTTACAGACAACATATTTACAAACATATTTACAGACAACACATTTACATTTTACGTAATACAACATATGTACTGTAGACCACATAGTTATAGACAGCGTATTTACAGACAGCATATCTGTAAATGTGATACATATTAAACAAGAAATGAGCTTGAGGTCCGCAAGCCTATGAAAGGTATATGGTAGAGCTTAGCTGGTGGAAGTAAGTGTGTGTGTGTGTGTGTGTGGGTGGGTGTGTGTGTGTGTGAGAGAGAGAGAGTGTGTGTGTGTGAGAGTGTGTATGTGTGTGCGTGCACGCGTGCGCGCGTGTGTGTGTGTGTGTGTTACTGTTTGTGTGTCTGTGTGTGCATGACTGTGTCTGTGTGTGCATGGCCAGCAGTGTTGAACAACCAAGTGAGTAAAGTCCAAGTATCCATTATCCGTTCTCAGTTACCGGAGTTACCAGTTACGTTTTAGTTGCTAACATTAAAACTGTGTTTCAAAATTGAAAAGAACATTGAAGACTACTTCAGCGTGCTCCTCCTATCCTTGAGTAAATTCAACGAAAACCAGAAGTAGAATAATATAACTATAACAGAGTACTGTCTGTCATGATTTCACTGTGTATCAACCAGATTATGACAATACAGACGGTCATATTCATGGCCTGTGTGAAAAGCCACATTTGGTTTTAACCAGGACAAAAAAAACCAATAAAGTCTGACTGCACAGCTGCAGTTGTTTACCAGTTAGATCAAAGACAGTCTATGTTGGCAGCTACAACGTGTTGGGAGCGGTCGGGAGACCTTGAGAAGTTTCTGACATCAAAAGGAATTGGCGGCTTGTTGTTGAGACAATGCAGCAACGCGGGCTTGTTTGGGTGTCAAACCAAGAAAAGACCACTCGTACATTTGATTAAGTCTTGGATAGACAGAAGATATGTCGGGAAATTGTAGGCATATGTTAAAAAAAGGGGAGGCGACTTGTGCATGGATTGTCCAAAAGGGGAGATAATCTACTATTGTGACATTGATGAAACCCAAGGAAGAGAATTTATTCAGAAATGGATAATCTGCCCTTGAACCACTTTTGTTAACATCAAAAAGAACGTCACGTGGCCACTCAAGGCTGTTGGGTAAAAACATGCTTTGTTTACAAGTAGTGTAACTCTGAGGATTGACTTGCACGGACGTGTTTGTCACTGCAGTGGATTTAAAAAATATCTACCGTGTGCGGAAATTAATTAGATTTAATTGTACACGTGCCTGTTATGGCAGAATGTGGATATGATTTCGAAGACACTGCTGTGTTGTGCTTAAGGTATTGTAGAGAGTATATTTAAGCCTAGTTAATATAAGCAGTAGCCTCGGGAAAACTTGCTAGAGTAATTAATAGAATTAGCTGTGCTAGTGAGAATTGTGTAGTGGGGTGATATTGGGGAAAATTGAGGATGGGGAGAATGTACAATGATGGGATCTTCTAGTGATGTCTGCTAGGGGTCTACACTTTGCATTTTGCTCTGTCCTGATCTTAACCCACTGCAGACCGGAGTGAAGAACTCCTATGCCCATGACAGAGTGGTTCACTGTCATGTATCTGAGTGAGGCGAACACCCCCCCCCCCCCCCCCAATGGAGGTCAGGGACAGTTGCTATCACCAAATGTGTTGTTCTCTCGTTGACAGGTTCCTTTAGGTCACTCAAGTCACTGAGAATGGAGACCTTGGTGCAGGCAGTTGGTCAACATCTTTTGCACTTAGCCCATGATAAAAAGGGTTTACGGAAACAAGTATAAGAGGGATTATCAAACGTCACACATTAACAGAATACAAGAAATTGTTTTCTCCACACCATTTTGGAGGAAGACCAATCGTCAAATTAATGTTTCAAACATCACTTGGGAACAGAATAGTAGAAAGTGAATTTCTTTTACACCACCTGGGAAAAGACCAGTGGGCAGTATGTTTTACACGACAGGTGAACAAACAAAGAGATACAGTTATTCCCCATCACATGGGAATAAAATCAGTATAAACAGATTAGGAAGTTAGTATAACAATGGTCTTGTGAACAGTAGACACTTGAAACAGGAAGTACATTTATTTCAAAGAACAGTATATTCTTGTGCTTAAGACAAGGGTGTTATAAGTATAAGAACAAATTAGACATATACTAACTGTGTGATCCAGACAGGATTTGGGGTCGGACTGTGACTAGTTCTTTTGAGTGATCAAACAGCCCCCGGTGGAAATCTACCTCTAGCAGGATGGACACATACCTGGGTGAGGTCCTCGTGGAATGAATGAGGATATGGTGTGATCCTTTCTGTGATGATAGGGCTGGGCTCTTCAGCTACCTGGTCTATGTCCGCACCCAATAGAAATATTCGACACACATTCTACCCTTTACACACACACACACCTCTCACACCTATACTCTTGGTTTAATAAATTCTTTTGTATTTATTTGTTAAAGCTTGAGTTGTGGAATATGTTATGTTGGGGAAAAGTGAGAGGGGGCAGGATAGAAGGGTGAGTGAGAGTAAGAAAGAGGTGTTTGCAGACCGACGGAGTTTTGTGGACGGAGTCTAGTGGTTTCTCTAGGACAATAATATTGGGGTAATAAAAATGTAGTGTTGATTCCCCCCACTCCAGGGACAACACGAAAGTAAGTAAGGAAGACTTACGACATTTATTGGGGGCTCGTAAACGTGATCTTTGGACTGTGGGATCTCTCGTAAACGTGATCTTTGGACTGTGGGATCTCTCGTAAACGTGATCTTTGGACTGTGGGATCTCTCGTAAACGTGATCTTTGGACGGTGGGATCTCTCGTAAACGTGATCTTTGGATAGTGGGATCTCTCGTAGACGGGATCTTTTGACAGCGGGATCCTCTGACAACGGGTTCTTTAGACACGGGATCTTTTGTTAAAAGACGGAGATATTGTTAGAGAGAGAGAATCCAGCTAGAGTGAATGTGGATAGGGGTTAGGACACATATCTTACCTGTTCACACTTCACACGTCTGCATAGGTCTGTGGTCCTGATTCTGCTCTTGTCACTGAGTGATTGGGCTGTGTGTGGTCTTAATTATTATATTAACAGTGATTGTTCATTATATATAAATTCCTCTTGGAGATAATCTGCACCCTATCTGCTGAGTTACCTCTCTGTAAAATGGCCACTCCTAGATTAACTACGGCGGAACTTAGGGCAAAGGGTGAAGACATAGGATTGTCGGGTTCTGCTTTAACGGATTACATACAGGAAGTGGAGAGAGAGTATCGTCAAGCAGACAGAGACGATCGGAAGGCCGAATTGGAATTGAGAAGGATGGAGGCAGAGCAAGCGGCTAAGAAATGGGAAGCAGAACAAGCTGCTAGGCAACTTGAGGCTGAGCAAGCCATGAGAAGGATGGAACTTGAAGCTGAGCAGGCAGCCAAGAAACTGGAAGTGGAGGAAGCTGCTAGGAAACGGGAAGCAGAGCAGGAGGCTCAGAAAAGGGAGCACGAGTACAGGATGAGGGAACTTGAGTTGAAGAGACAATCTAATGGGGAAACTGAGGGTGCAGTTGGAGGTTCCTCAGTCCCAGGCTCAACTTCAGCAGGTGGACATAGTTACCATGCTATGAAGTTTCCTCTAGCAATCTACGAGGAGGACAAGGAGAAGATTGACCAGTACCTTCAACGCTTTGAGGCCATGTCCGTGGCTATGGGTCTGGACCGTGAAAAATGGAATCTCAAGCTATCCCAGGGATTATGCGGGACCGGCTACGAGGTTTATTCTCGCCTGCCACCAGGACATGAGAACAACTATGACGAATTGAAAACGGCTCTGCTGAAACGATTCGAGGTTACGTCACATACCTACCGGAAAAAATTTCGAGTATCGAAACGAGAACCGGGAGAGTTGTTTGCCGCCTACGGTTTGCGTCTAAAATCCTATCTTCACAAGTGGATGGATTTGGCTGGGTTCGCACATGACTACGAGAGTCTGGAAGAACTCATGGTGGTCGACCAGCTGAAGAAGCAAATGTCAAAACCTCTCAGGACATTCCTGGGAGAACAAGGAGTGGAACGTATTGACCTCGTGACAAAATTAGCAGAACGGTTCGTAGAGGTACATGGGGAGGCCGGGGAAAACCTTCCCACCAACACCAAAAGTCAGGAGAAACATGACAAGAAGAAAGCCAAAAGCTCTGGAACAAAAAAGGGGGAACCTTATGTGCAAAAATCAGAGGATAGTTCAGAGAAGACGAAGGAGGGAAGCAAGAGCTCTTCGAGCTCTACACCAAAACGACAGTGGTCGGAGAAGTGGTGTTCAATTTGTAAGTCACCCACTCACAATACGAGGGACTGCAAATCGAAGGCTAAGAGCCCTCACTTCGCAGCATGTCAAGTGACTTCCAAGGAGGTTGTCACGGAAAATGCCAAAGTCAGCAAGAAGGCTCGCAATCAGGAGAGCTCACTCAAGGCCGGTACTAGAAAATCTAGGACAGGGAAATGGTGCAACCAATGCAAGTCAAACACGCACAATGCTATTGACTGCAGGGAAGAGTCAGGAGATTCTCAATTCGTGATGTGCCCCGGGAGACCTAAGGTGGAGCCCACTGAACAGGTCGAGGCCGACGAAGAGACTCCAGACCAGGAAAAACCACCTGTAGTGGAATTGGTAGAGGTTAACGGTCGTCAAGTGGAGTGTCTGTACGACACAGGACTGGACGGGGAGGCCGTGATTTCTGCGGATCTGGTACACCCAGAACAATTCACAGGTGAGACCATGGAAATACAGCCTGCACAGAGGAGTGCTGTAGCCATGAAGTTGCCCATTGCTAACGTGGAGATTCGGTCAAGATATGTCACAGGCACAATCAAGGCTGCTGTATTGACCGATCCCATTTTCCCAGTAATCCTTGGTTGCCGGTATGTCTTTCTGGGAATGCCCAGGGAGCCAATCCATATGGGAGCAATACAGACTCGCTCTCAGACCAGAACGGAAGAGGCAGAAGCAATTGTGACTAACCCACTGCCGGGGGAGCTACGAACTGCCCAGAGTGAGGATGATACTTTACGTCCTTGCTACAAAAAGCTGCAGAAAAGTGCTGATCCACCAGGACGGGGTCAGTACTACATGAAGAACAGGATACTCTACAGGAGAGCAGGAAGGGGAAACAACCTATACGGTCAGTTGGTCGTTCCGAAAGCTCACCGGTCCCCAGATTCTTCATATGGGGCATACCATCTCCTTTAGTGGACACATGGTATTGCCGCCACCATGCAGCGGATTTCCTGCCACTACTATTGGCCGGGAATGACAGAGGATGTGCGTCGGTATGTGAAGTCATGCCCTGAGTGCCAGAGGGTGGCACCGAAACACTGGACAGCACCGGTGGTCTTGGGTGAGATGCCCATTATGAACTCTCCTTTCGAGAGGGTAGCCATCGATATCGTGGGTCCACTTCCCAGAACTAGGAAGAGGAACATGTATATACTCACAATGGTGGATTGCTGTACAATGTGGGGTGAAGCCATACCGTTGACCACGATTGACTCGAAACGAGTGGCGGATGCACTGATGGAGGCCTTTACAAGATTAGGCTTTCCAGATCAAATTCTGACGGACAATGGTCCCAGTTTTGTGGAAAACTCATGGAGGAGGTATTTAGAGTGTTTCACTCTAACCACATACATACCAGCCCTTACCATCCTCAAGCCAATGGACAAGTAGAGCGTTTCAACGGCACATTGATGACAATGCTCAGGAAACTGGCGCAGGAAAAACCTGATAGGTGGGATGAATATATCCCAGCAGCACTCTTTGCTTATCGGGAAGTTCCTCATGGCTCAACAGGACTACCACCCGCTACGTTGCTGTTTGGTCGTCCAATCAAAGGCCCGTTGGAAGCCATGTTGAGGAGTTGGACTGAAGAGGGGACGTCAGAAGAAGTGATCTCTTCCTATAAATACGTGGAGGAACTAAAAGAAAAACTCCACAAAGGATGGACTCTGGCAAATCAAAACTTGAAAAAGGCCAGGAAAAGACATGCGGCTTACTACAACCGTAAGTCTAAAGACAGATCTCTAGAGGTGGGAGACAAAGTTTTGTTGCTACTCCCAACGGGAAACAACAAACTGGAGATAGGTTGGCAAGGACCATTTCCCGTGGAAAGGGTGATATCCAGAACCAACTATCAGATCCGGATCCGGGGAAAGGTCGAAGATTTTTCCATATCATCTCTTGCGGAAATACGAAGAGAGACCCGGAGAAAAAGCAGCTCACCTCATGGCAATGGCAGTTGCAGTGGAGACAGAAGTGGGAACCAGCGAGGGCAGGGAATATCCCCTGGTACACCAGGAAACCTACAAGGATGTGCAGGTGAACCCTGATCTGACCTCCCAGGAGAGGGAGAAGATAACCCAGGTTCTCAGGTCTCATAAGGAGATACTGACTGATAAACCAGGACGAACGAGGTTGGTGGAGTTCGAGATGACGTTGACCACACAGGAGCCTGTTCGCCAAAAGGTTTACCCAGTGCCCTTCTCTAAAGAAAAGGCCCTGGAGGAGGAAATACAAAAACTGCTGGAGGATGACGTGATTGCACCATCCACATCCCCATACAATGCGGGGGTAGTTTTGTTACGGAAACCAGTGGAGAACACCGGTTTGTGTATAGACTACCGACTTCTGAACAGTCATACACAATTTCAGGTGGAACCTTTGCCGAATTCAACGCAGTTATTCGCTAGGCTCCATAAGGCTCGGTACTTTTCAAAGGTGGATCTGAGTCGGGGGTACTATCAAATACCAGTCAAACCGGAGATTCGACCACTGCTGGCCTTCAGTACACCCAGTGGACACTACGAATTCAAGGTCATGCCCTTTGGACTCAGCAATGCACCTAGTGTGTTTACCCGTATGATGAGGACTTTACTAGATCCTTTACAGGATCCGGCCATCATCTCCTTCATGGATGATATTCTGATTTCCAGTGACAGCTTGGATGACCATTTGCAATCCTTGGAGAGAGTGTTTAATAGACTCAAGGAAGCAGGGCTTACCGCTCGTCCAACCAAGTGCATGATTGGTTACCAGACTCTGGAATTTCTAGGTCACACCATCACTCCAGGACACATTGTCCCAGAAGAGAAGAACCTGGAGAAAATCAGAAATGCCCCAAGGCCAAAACGAAGAAGGACGTGCGATCTTTTCTCTCGTTGTGTGGATTCTATCAGAAATTATCCACATTTCACTGAACTGGGAGCTCCATTGACGGAAACCTTGAAAAAGGGATTCCCGGACCAAATCATTTGGACACCAGAATGTGAGACTGCCTATAGTCAGTTAAAGGAGGCCTTGGTCAGCAAACCTGTATTACAGCTCCCGAACCTTTCCAAACCATTTGGTGTTGAGAACTGATGCAAGTGGGATTGGGATTGGGGCAGCTTTGTTACAGGAAGGGAAAGACGATGCTTCGGTTTTGAAACCTGTGGCATACGCAAGCAAGAAGCTACTCCAGGCTGAGAGGAATTATTCGACCGTCGAGAGAGAGTGCTTGTCTCTCGTATGGGCCGTGCAAAAATTCCAGCCCATTGTATGGAGTTAAGTTTCGGGTCCAGTCAGATCATCAGCCCTGATGTTCCTGGCTACTTCTCAGAAGCTCAACGCCCCGTTTGATGCGGTGGTCGTTGTTACTTCAAACCCTACAATTTCACAGTGGAGTATATACCTGGGAAGGAAATGTTGGAGCGGACTTCTTATCAAGACACCCAGCTCCTGAAGAAGAGGAATGAATCATCTGGATTGAATTCACAGTGGAGAAGAGTGAGATGGACTACTCTCTTAAGAGGGGGCCTATGTCATGATTTCACTGTGTATCAACCAGATTATGACAATACAGACGGTCATATTCATGGCCTGTGTGCAAAGCCACATTTGGTTTTAACCAGGACAAAAAAAAACAATAAAGTCTGACTGCACAGCTGCAGTTGTTTACCAGTTAGATCAAAGACAGTCTATGTTGCAGCTACAACGTGTTGGGAGCGGTCGGGAGACCTTGAGAAGTTTCTGACATCAAAAGGAATTGGCGGCTTGTTGTTGAGACAATGCAGCAACGCGGGCTTGTTTGGTGTCAAACCAAGAAAAGACCACTCGTACATTTGATTAAGTCTTGGATAGACAGAAGATATGTCGGGAAATTGTAGGCATATGTTAAAAAAAGGGGAGGCGACTTGTGCATGGATTGTCCAACAAGGGGAGATAATCTACTATTGTGACATTGATGAAACCCAAGGAAGAGAATTTATTCAGAAATGGATAATCTGCCTTGAACCACTTTTGTTAACATCAAAAAGAAACGTCACGTGGCCACTCAAGGCTGTTGGGTAAAAACATGCGTTGTTTACAAGTAGTGTAACTCTGAGGATTGACTTGCACGGACGTGTTTGTCACTGCAGTGGATTTAAAAAATATCTACCGTGTGCGGAAATTAATTAGATTTAATTGTACACGTGCCTGTTTATGGCAGAATGTGGATATGATTTCGAAGACACTGCTGTGTTGTGCTTAAGGTATTGTAGAGAGTATATTTAAGCCTAGTTAATATAAGCAGTAGCCTCGGGAAAACTTGCTAGAGTAATTAATAGAATTAGCTGTGCTAGTGAGAATTGTGGTAGTGGGGTGATATTGGGGAAAATTGAGGATGGGGAGAATGTACAATGATGGGATCTTCTAGTGATGTCTGCTAGGGGTCTACACTTTACATTTTGCTCTGTCCTGATCTTAACCCACTGCAGACCGGAGTGAAGAACTCCTATGCCCATGACAGAGTGGTTCACTGTCATGTATCTGAGTGAGGCGAAACACCCCCCCCCCCCCCCAATGGAGGTCAGGGACAGTTGCTATCACCAAATGTGTTGTTCTCTCGTTGACAGGTTCCTTTAGGTCACTCAAGTCACTGAGAATGGAGACCTTGGTGCAGGCAGTTGGTCAACATCTTTTGCACTTAGCCCATGATAAAAGGGTTTACGGAAACAAGTATAAGAGGGATTATCAAACGTCACACATTAACAGAATACAAGAAATTGTTTTCTCCACACCATTTTGGAGGAAGACCAATCGTCAAATTAATGTTTCAAACATCACTTGGGAACAGAATAGTAGAAAGTGAATTTCTTTTACACCACCTGGGAAAAGACCAGTGGGCAGTATGTTTTACACGACAGGTGAACAAACAAAGAGATACAGTTATTCCCCATCACATGGGAATAAATCAGTATAAACAGATAGGAAGTTAGTATAACAATGGTCTTGTGAACAGTAGACACTTGAAACAGGAAGTACATTTATTTCAAAGAACAGTATATTCTTGTGCTTAAGACAAGGGTGTTATAAGTATAAGAACAAATTAGACATATACTAACTGTGTGATCCAGACAGGATTTAGGGTCGGACTGTGACTAGTTCTTTTGAGTGATCAAACAGCCCCGGTGGAAATCTACCTCTAGCAGGATGGACACATACCTGGGTGAGGTCCTCGTGGAATGAATGAGGATATGGTGTGATCCTTTCTGTGATGATAGGGCTGGGCTCTTCAGCTACCTGTCTATGTCCGCACCCAATAGAAATATTCGACACACATTCTACCCTTTACACACACACACACCTCTCACCCTATACTCTTGGTTTAATAAATTCTTTTGTATTTATTTGTTAAAGCTTGAGTTGTGGAATATGTTATGTTGGGGAAAAGTGAGAGGGGGCAGGATAGAAGGGTGAGTGAGAGTAAGAAAGAGGTGTTTGCAGACCGACGGAGTTTTGTGGACGGAGTCTAGTGGTTTCTCTAGGACAATAATATTGGGGTAATAAAAATGTAGTGTTGATTCCCCCCTCCAGGGACAACACGAAAGTAAGTAAGGAAGACTTACGACATTTATTGGGGGCTCGTAAACGTTATCTTTGGACTGTGGGATCTCTCGAAACGTGATCTTTGACTGTGGGATCTCTCGTAACGTGATCTTTGACTGTGGGATCTCTCGTAACGTGATCTTTGGAACGGTGGGACTCCCGTAACGTGATCTTTGGATAGTGGGATCTCTCGTAGACGGGATCTTTGACAGCGGATCCTCTGACACGGGTTCTTTAGACACGGGATCTTTTTGTAAAAGACGGAGATATGTTAGAGAGAGAGAATCCAGCTAGAGTGAATGTGGATAGGGGTTAGGACACTATCTTACGTTCACACTTCACACGTCTGCATAGGTCTGTGGTCCTGATTTCTGCTCTTGTCACTGAGTGATTGGCTGTGTGTGTGTCTTAATTATTATATTAACAGTGATTGTTCATTATATATAAATTCCTCTTGGAGATAATCTGCACCCTATCTGCTGAGTTACCTCTCTGTAAAATGGCCACTCCTAGATTAACTACGGCGGAACTTAGGGCAAAGGGTGAAGACATAGGATTGTCGGGTTCTGCTTTAACGGATTACATACAGGAAGTGGAGAGAGAGTATCGTCAAGCAGACAGAGACGATCGGAAGGCCGATTGTCCATCTCGTTGATTCACTCATTTTTAAATTTTATTTTCACAGCATTAACTCAGTTGCACTGTTCCACCAATTTCTTTTTTTTAAAATGGTTTTTCATTCGTTGAGCCGTTCCGTTCCCGTTTCACATTCTGGGCATTGTTATAAGAAAGTGTCTATTCGTAGGGCCCTGTGAATAAACAAAGCGTCTATTCGCAGGGCACGGCTGGTCACGTGATTTAATGTAAGTTTGCGGCTATATTATACATTTTCGTTGATTGGAAAACGTGTCGTCAGTGGCATAGTTGATAGTGTCCCCACCAGATGGGCGGGAGCTCGAGGTTCGTTTCCTTGCCGGACATTTTTTTTTTTTAATTGTTCAGCAATTAATTGGATGAAAGTCAAATGTCAATCGTTCGTTTCCTTGCCGGACATTTTTTTGGGGGTTAATTGTTCAGCAATTAATTGGATGAAAGTCAAATGTCAATCGTATTGGTCCTCGTTGCTTTGCACTACGGCAATTCCAATACCCAACCCACACATTTTTGAGTCCCAAACGATCTGTTTTCCTTCTACCCCTTCTGGCTCCAGCCCTCTTCTTCCGTTTCCTTCCCCTCTCCCCTACCTCTTCTCCTCCGCTTCATTCTCTCCCCGCTGGCTATTGTCAAAAGTATCGAGCACAAAGCAAGTACTCCATTGCTTCGCCGATAATTCTTTGTATTAGTCATAGTTGGTTAGGTAGGTGGGTAGTTAGACACGAAAGTTTTAGTTTTGTTTAGTCGATGGATCAACATCACGGCACACAGGTGCAACCCACAAGTGCTCCGTTCTCCTCCTAACTCAAACCTGAGTCTGGAGAAACTCAGCTCAGTGCATGCACTCCGTAGCATCGGCGAGGATCCTGTAGTAGATTTTTAACTCGAAATTAATACACACGGGCGTCCGAACTCACTACCCAGAGACCAGGGGAAATTTATTACTACAGGTCCACGAGAAAAAAATCCCGAAAAAGACATGAAAGTGGTTAAGTAGGCAGGTAGATGGGTTGTAAGTTGTTAGACAAATAGATGGTTAGATAGGTAGATATGTTGGTAGGTAGACAGGTAGGTAGTTAAGTAAGCAGGTATGTGGGTAGCTAGGCAGGTAGGTGGATGAGTAGGTACGCAGGTAGATGGGTAGCTGTAGGGCCCTTCGTAGGGCCCTGTGAATAAACAAAGCGTCTATTCGCAGGGCCGGCCCTGCGAATAAACAAAGCGTCTATTCGCAGGGCCCTGCGAATAGACTCTCCCTTGTTATAATATATTATATTATAATTATTAATTATAATAAACTAATGCCGAAGAATTATCTTAGTAAACATTGAAAATTATTGCACAGGCCTAAATGTATTTCAACACCTCCAACTGATGTTTAGTAAACACAAATACAATAAACAGTCAGTCAGTGAGGATGAAAGAATGTCCACTCCTGTCTCCTCTGTGCAGACACACCAAGATGACGAAGGACGAACATTTCAACGTGTAATAACTAAATTTAGATCCGAAAGTGAATAACAATTTCATATGCTAAAATAAGTCCATACGAAACATATACACAATGCACAACCTTTTCTTATCTTATGTATACACCAGGATTTGAAATCAAAAGCTATATCATTGTGTAATGTCCACCATTTATAGAAACGTAAACAAGATGAATGTTGACAAAGATTTCTACACGAAGCTGTGCTCGGCCATCTTATCTTTGAAATTGCCACAGCGGTGTCTGATTGGTCAATGGTTTCTTGGGAACCAATCGGAATAAAGCCGAACATCATCATCATGTGCTTGCGTATGGTAGTTGGTTGTTAGTGTTGCATTCGTTCTACGAGATGTCCAACCTATTTGATCTTTCTGCCTTTCAAAATATCATATTATATTAACTGTATGTGGTGCAAGGTATTGATCCCACTATCTGTCTGATAAAATCATTTCTTACTCGGCCTAAATAGTTAAGTTGGCAAATCTTTTAAATATTCAATCTCGTAAGTGTGATTTGGATAATGCAATTTCCTGAAACAGGATTGCTGTCGATATGCCGTATAAATTATAATATTCCAACTTCATTCATCGGCCAACCACTGTTGAATTATGGCCAGGTATAAATTAATGCTTTTGCATATCCTTTTCAGGACATCGCTGTCAACATCAGCATCTTTCAGCTGTATGTTGATTTCTTGGCAAGATTACGCTCAGTAGTTTGCCATTGCTTTCTGAGCGGCCGGCTCATTATCCCGCAAGTCACGACTCACGAGCGCGGGTCGAACCGTTTCCAATTTTTGCCTCGCTGCGAGACCCTGCGTGGATAAACGGGATTACGGAGAAAGTGGTGTAACCCCTCAGCCAGAGAGACCGGGCTATAAATTAATATATACTGTAAATATAATTGCCTGCGTGTCTGTCTTTGTGTGTTATCATAAACCATTGTCCTCTTTGACAACAATCACCTTCAAATTAATATCCTATTTGTGTCTGATTCGTTCACAGGATTATTATTAATCTGAGCTAGGCGATGGTCCCTAATAATACAACTTATCTTCTAATTTTGACTGTTTTAACTTTGTGATCCGATATATGGGGGTTGGAGGAGAATGTCCACCTAGTTTTAGCCTTGTTTATAATGGAGGTGTTCTAAAATATGATTATATTATCCTCCAATGAATAGTAACAAGCCTTCCTGTTGTAATTATATTACACGTGTGTGTGTGTGTGTTGTTTTTTTTTTTTTTAAACCACATGACGATAATTAACAGGGGTTCCCGGAAGGTTTAACCCGGTCAACAAATGCCCGCAGAAGTCGGATCCTTTCCGTTATCAGTTATCAGTTATCAGTTGGGGTATCTTCGTTGCACTCCGGACATGTCCATAGGTGCTCAGATCCTCCCCCCAGCATATGCATCAGCGTCCGGTGGCTAATAGTGCCAGTTCTGTGTTGGTTGACGAGGCGCTTTGTTTTCCCGATGTACCTCTCGCGTCTGGCTGTGCCGATTCTTACTCCCAGGTCTTTCATCCTGGAGAGCGGATGTGGAATCACTGGCGTCAAAATCCTCTGTTCTCGCCATATCTTTAAGGGCGTTAATAACATCCGCACGATCCATGGGCTGGCCATCTACAGGGGGTGCAGAGCCAGCCAATTTATCAGCTCGTTCATTTCCCTCGACTCCCGCATGTCCCGGGACGAAGATGAAGGTGACTTTGCGGACAGCAGACTTCCGCAGCGACTCAGTCCACTGTCTACGTACAGATCCAGCTTCGACCTTCTGATCATGCTCATTGAATCACTTAGTACACACACGTTGGTATAATGCTGTGATTCCAGCCATATGAAAGCCTGTGTAACTGCCATCACCTCCATCGTCATGCTGCTCGTGGTCATAGAGTGGGCACCACTGGATTCTTGAACGGTTCGGCCCGCTGAACGGGCTGTAAATGCCCACGCACTTCTCTGCTGCTTTACAACAGATCCATCTGTATAGATGAGCACTTCGGGGCTATCTGAGTGATCATAGATGAGCGCGTTAACCTCTGCATTGACAGCGGCAGGGTTCTGCTCTCTGCACCGTCTGTCGAGTGTGATAATGCAGGAGAAGGTACACTTAAAAGCTGGAGGCACCGGCACCCATTCCTTGCCGGGGTTGATACTGGTAAGACTGCAGACCTGTCCGACGACATCTTCCGCCCGACCCATCCATGATTTGCCCCTCTTTAGCCTGTCACCCTTTTCTCTGAATACAGCGTCATGCAGAGGGTGCTGCTCATCTGCACTTATTTTTAAGTATGCACGAGCTCTCCAGATCTTGATCCTGTGTTCCATTGTCGGGAAGTCAAGGAGGTATCTCATTGCTACACAGCTGGTGTCTCTCGTGCAGCCCAAAATAATGCGCATGGCTTCGTTTTGTACCTTTTCAAGTCTTCCAATCTGTGTAGGGCTGACAGTGAGGATGGCCAGGGCATACTCGATGCGTGAAAGCACAAGTCCTTGGAACAGAAGTAATAGCAGTCTTTGCTCGATATTGGCAGTCGCCATGACTCTCATTGCTGCCAAACCTTTTCGAGCCTTCGTTATGACATAATCGACATGATCTCTGAAGGACAGGCTACGATCAAGCCTCACGCCAAGATATGTCATTGACTGGGTTCTACTCAGAATGCTCCCATCCATTCTTACTGCCGGCAGGTCTGTTTTCACAATATGGTTGTTAGTGAGAACCATGTAACCGTTGCCTTTGCAGGGTTGACAAGGGCAGTCGGCATCAGCACACCATGAGGAAATTCGATCTAGTTCGCCCTGCATATGGTTGGCAACCGCCTGTCTATCTCGACCCTGTCGATACACGAGGATGTCGTCAACGAATGATAGAGTCCTACCCCTCCCATCCAACTGTTGTTCAGTGATCGGCACCGTATACACGTTGAATAGTACTGGTGACAGTGGTGAACCCTGCGGCAATCCTGGACATATCGTTATCGGCTCAGAAGACCAACTCCCGCATCTTAGCACCACCTTCCTTTGGAGTAGAACTGCAGCTATCCATCGTACAAGGTGAGGGTGCACTTTCAGTCTGAGGAGGGTTTGCATCAAGTGCTCGAAAGATACTCTGTTATATGCGTCCTCTAAGTCTATGGCGGGCCGCACAATGTCTCTTCTCTGACCTGAAAATCCTTCGTAACATCTTGAGCAAAGACCGCCGCATTCAGCCATGACTCTTTGTTGCGTCTGTATCCTCCAAGTGTGGGCGGGAAGCAGCCGAGCTGTTCCAAGTCCCAAGCAAGTCTGTGTGCTACAATTTTCTCCAGTAGCTTGCCAACAGTATTCTGCATCGTAATGATTCTGTAGCCGCTTATCTTGGAGTGGTCTTTGTTCGGTTTGGCAGCGGCAGCAAGTAGCTGTGTAGCCATTCTTTTTGACCTGACCCCTCTGGATACTGGTGTTGAATTCTCTGGCCAGTTCTTCCATTTCATCATCTGATATCACCATTAGGTCACCATATCGGATGCCGTCTTGGGCCTGGGCGGTGTTAGGTGATTCTTGACATCGCACGCAATATCTCAACTGGATTGCCATTCTCGTCTGTCCGACACTCCTCGCACAACTAGAGAGTGTTGTTGTGGTCCTCTGTCGGCGGCTCGTCTTTCTGGTCAGTCTGTTCTATGTAAGCGTGCAAGAAGGGCCTTACCTTTATCCGCATCCGACTTTTCCATGCGAGGTCTATTTTGCCTTGAAAGTCTTGAATACCCCTACGTTGTGGCAGCACCTGTTCATGCTCTGTGGAAGGCGCCAGAATGTCGTATAGAGATTTAGCTCGGAGCACACCCTTCCTGCGAACTCGTCCCATTTGTCGGCCTTGGCCTGTTGGCGCAGGAATTTGAATAAAGTCGTCGTCCCTAACGACCTCAGTCTTCAGGTTCGCCAACTCAAACTGTGGCATGTTAGCCTTTCTGGCCTTTGCCAGTCTTTGACAGCCTGCCTCTTTCCCAGCCACACCTTCTCGACCTCTCCATTCCACCATGGTGGCTGCAGCCATCTTTCTTGTCTCCTACGGGAGGAAGTTAGTTTCCTTCTTCTGATCTTGCTTATGGCGTCTTGACCAGTGGTGTCGTACGGGAAGGCATTGGTCTTGTTTCTTTGACTCATGGCCCCGTCTTTCTTGATCAGGATGACACAAGGGTAGTGGTCACTATCGTGGTATCCCAGTGTGCCCCACCGGCACCTTGGTGCGATGGGGGCAACACCAGAGCCAAGTCAATGATGCTGTCAGAGTCGCCTGGTCGAGTGGCCATTCTAGTGACCTTCCCATCATTCAGACAGATTAGGGCAGCAGATGCCAGGGCGTCCTCCAAATCTTCTCCCTGTCTATTGGTGATGTAATTCCCCCATTGACTGCCTCTGGCATTGAAGTCCCCGCAGTAGATGATATGCCTTTCATCCATATCGAACAACTCTCTGCCATTGTCGCACGTCGACCTTCCCATTTCGCGCATAGACGTTAACGATTACAAGCTGCACTGGTGTCATTATTCTTAATGCCTGCACTTGCAGGGCATCGCTGTTTCCAGGCGGACATATCGATCTCAGACACTAGTATGTTGTCGCGGACCAGAATGGCCTGTCCGAGGTGCCGCCTGTTAAGGAAACCTGAAATCCGCAACATTGACGTTCCGTCGGTGAGCTGTGTTTCTTGCAAGACTACAATATCGTTCCGTAGAGTAGTTTTTCAAAAGGGGTCGGCGTGACTAAATGATGCACAGTTCCAGTACAGTACTCGAACATTTCCGATACCCAATCTGTCACATTTTAACGCCTTCTGCGCGCGCCCGCCCTCTTACCACGTTGTTCCTAGCTGGTCGTCTGGCCGTCATGTTAGGCTTAACTATCGCCACCGGGCCGCAATGATACGCCGAAAGAATACCGGACGCGCGTGCACGAACTCCGTTGCACGTCCGAACTCCATTTCACCACGAAAAAACACTTATCCATACACATTTCGGAAAAAACGTTTCCATTTTACGGGACGAAGAAATGTCCCGCATCTTGCTCATCCTGCCATACATCGTACGGTGTGATGACTAGGCCTAAGATTGT